>KB663721.1:7416751-7576242 GCA_000349025.1 Anopheles minimus
TGCCAAGATCTGGAGTGACTTGTAGAAGATGGTCCCCGAAGTTTCCACCTCCGAGTCTCGGATGGCCCTCTCTAGCGCCAGATTGAAAGTGTGTTTACATAATATTTTTGTAGGTTTCGATAACATCTCTTCGAGATGAAACCCTTCACTCATTGAAAATTCGTATTCAAAGATCCTTAAGAAAAATATTATTGCTTTAGTAAATCGTTCCAACACGAAATAGACTTAACCTTGCATAAGTTGCATAAAGCATTTGCTAATAAAAACACATCGCACGGTCATAACCCGAGGCGCCGTCAGTTGCCAATCGTTGACATACAGCGATACCAGCTTCACATACTAAAGTTCTCCGACTCCCCCTAGTGTGGGAGCCGACCGTCCAAGGTAAAAGGACACTTCTAAAACTCCTTGCTCTTTCCTAGACTCTCCGGAAACAAGCAAGAATAAAAAAACACTCTACTAAATGGAATAGCTACCACCACAGTTTAGATAGCAGTCCACCAGCAAGATGGATCTACTGCTAATGCAGTAGTACAGCCCGACAAGGCCACCGTTTGCCGCTTTTGTCACTGCGCAACATCGAGTGTGCGCGCTACGCTCACATTTTGGAGCCCATTTCGACCCATAATCGCGTACCTCGCTACTGGCTCGTAATGGGTACGTTTTTATGGTAAATCTAATTTATGTTTCCTCACCACATAAATTACCGGTTCCTATTTTGCCAGTGCACTAGTCACCACTGCCCCACTGTCCCGAGTGCACCAGGAAACGCGGGTGGCTTCGCGCGAACCACGGTGATTTATTAACTCCCCGTCTCGGGAAGTTTGCCCTCTTTGAACTGGAGCGTGCACATTGGAACCCTGTACGGGGAACTCCAGCAGCTTCAGTTCGTCTAACGACGAAGGTTAGCCAAAAGCAATTTGCTTCCCGACTTTAGTCCCGGAGCACGATGCATTGCGTCGGTTTTGAGACGCTCCCAGTGTTAAATCAGGCGGAACAAAATGAACAAACTTATACTCCCACGTGTGCATTGGTTGTGGAGTTCTATGCCCCAACGAAAATCGTGTGCTGGGCCACGTGGGATGACCCGTGAGCTCATAAATCATGTTCTATGTCTCTTCCACAATGGAAAATATGGTCGTTTTACTGGAAAATGGGAATTTTGATTAAGTAAAATGTATAAATTAGACAATTTTAATAAATAGATAATAAAATGAATCTTATAGGCGTATAATGAAGATGAATTATAGGCATTTAATTCATCTCCGACACATCTTGGGCAATGGCACATGGTTTGTTAATTTTTCAAAACGAATTCGCATACCCTTTACGATCTCATTCCTCATTTCTGTGTTGCATTTTATAAACGGCACTTTAACTGTCCAAGAACAACGAACAAACATCTCGTACATGAATAGCAAAGATGATTCGGTTTGTTTTTCCTTGTTTCGTGTTCGCATAATAAAAAACCCCCTCACTTAACAACCGAATGCAATGGAAACAATTCCATCATCCTCGAAATGCATCAAACACAGTGTAACCTTCCTCTTCCGTCTTTGCTCGGTTGCCAGCGGGCAATGGTGATTCAACCTCTAAACAAAAAAACAACCACAAAATGGATAAGCACGCGTATTTTAAAAAAAATCATCCCATCACGATGCACCACACATTCATGATTTCAAAAACGATGCACAAAACCATGCGTCCATTGACGATCGATCGAACCCTGTTGCACGGGACCTCATCAAACCTCAAGCTGTCGGAAGAGTTTGACAGACGGGAACTGTCATTCCACGCCCGTCCGTGAGCGAGGCAGGAAGCGCAACTCGCAAAAATGTACCGAACAAACCGAACCATCTGTCCAACGGTTTGATACAACCGAACGGAACCGTGTAGGATCATAAATTAAATCACCAGCCGAAGCGCTGCTTCCGCGCGAAAACGTCTGAGGAATGCAGCAGCAGAAGAAAAAAAATGCTGGAGACTTCAACATCCGACCAAGCGAGGAAACAATCATTTCCCGAAGCTCCACAAAAAAGGCCAACGTAAAGGTGGGCAAGAGAGATGAGAAGATGATAAGAGTAAGGGGAGGACGGATGGAGGGCATATAAATTAAGGCCTTCCTAAAAAAAAGCACACACACACACTCGGTACAAAAGGAAAACATGACGAACAACCACCGCACAAAGTGAATCAATTTGATGATTCGATGAAAAATATAACGTGCAAAAAGCGGAAGCACAAATGCAACCAAAAGCATCCCATTGCAAATGGCGATCCGGAATACGGTGCAAACAGTCTTGCGCCGAACAAACAGTCCCCCCTGGCAGTACTGCCGCAAAGTCTCGTGGTCGCGAATTCGAATCGAAATTTATTCGAAATTAAATTACCATCGAATTAGTATTCACAAGCGCACGGTTATTATGAGAACGTTGACGATTGTAAATGCGAGAAACGTTGCATGAATTTGTAATGAGACCGCATCCTTTCCCGATACATGCCCACCCCCTTCCCTTCCACATACACACACACACCCGTGGAATCGATTTGGAATTTATGTATGTATAACATCGTTAACGATTGTCTTGCGATTGTGTCATTATCATTATCTCGTTGTCAATGCTTGCAGCCTGATGTGGTTGATGTGCATGGGAGTTTCGCTCCCACTATCATCCCCATCTGCCCGCCTGCCGCCAAGTGCAAAAGGAACAAAAACAAAATGCCATGTGAACCGAGTTCTGGCGTTCCTGTCTCTCTCTCTCTCGTTCGTGCAAAAGATGCAGCTTGCAATGCAAGGATGCAGGAGGTCGCTTCTGGCTCCAGGTTGGTTTTCACATAGCTTTCCAAAGGGTGCAGACGAAGCACGGGGAACAGTACGCTCCGCGATGGCTGCATCCTTGAAGAAACTCCAGCTCCGAGCCGATGCTACCTTGTATGGCCGCACCCGAGGCCGACTGAAAATGGTGAATTGTGGTTTCGGTAGCGAACCCTATTCTGCACGCCACGGATGGTGTCATTTTATTGCCACAGACTTTCAGCAGCCCCATAGGATCCTCACATCTCCAGGTTTTATCTTACTCTTTCCTCCAACTTATTGAGGCTGTATGGTGTACAGAAAAAAAAACAGTCCTCACCGAGTGCGTCAGGCTTTGTTCTTGAGAAATTGATCATGAATTCACAATCAATCAAATGGGGAAGATAAGAAGTAGGGCTTTTTTCGACTCGTCTAGCTTGCGAATCGCTACGTTGCTGAGTGATTCCAATTAACTCTTAATGACATAAATATCGAACCGATGGGTAAGTTTTATCGCCAACGAGATCGTTGGGAAATAGTCTCTTAACTTTTTTTTTCACCCTTGTCTGCCTTACAGATAGGAGAACAGATGTTACAGATGTTCATTAAAAAGTGTTATTGATTGTATTACAATTGGATATTAAATCAAACAACATTGATCAGATTCACAGTGTTCTTGTTTGTTTTTAACCTTGAATGTGTACTGTTCAACTTAATTGAAGTTTGGTTTTTGCAACTAAAAAAAACTTTCTTAAACCAAACCTACTTAGGAAGTTGTAGAAAAGCAAATGTACTAAAATGGCTTTTTTGTACTAAACATCAAGTTCTAAGTAAATTGTACTAAAAAAAATTGCTCATTTATGGAGAACTTGAGGGTTGATTATCTTGAACGTTTAAACATTCGACTTATTGTGAAAAATAGTTGATTGATTTGGATTTCAAAATCAAAAAACACTATTTGTACTAAATTTAGACATCGTTTTGATGAAAACAAAATGAAAAAAATTAGATAAAAATTGTTACTAAGCTTACCTTTGCTGAAGACCGTTGATATCTTCCGGGTTCATATCCGAGGACACAACGTACACCGTCGTACCATCCGGTCCCTGCTGCTGCGTGTACTGCAGATTGCCCTGCACCACAATCTGCGTACCATCGATCAGCCCGAGCTCATTGTTTGCGTACAAACTCTCCAGCCCCTTCTGGTCGGTGTAGATCACCGTCTTGTTGCCCTCGTTGTAAACGTAGTCGATCTGAGGTTTATCATCTTCGCCCGATCCGGGACCACCACTGCTAGCACCACCAGCCCCGGGAACCGTCTCAAAGTGGGGCATAGCCGCCTTCGGATCCCCGTAGATAACGTTCTTCGGTTCACCGCCACCGAGCGTGTACACGATCTGCTTCGTCTGAGTCTGATCCGGAGGTCCACCGGCCGTGGCGTAAATCGACGCATGCGGTTGATGTGCCTGACCGTGCGGATGGCCATGGTGCTGCTGCGACTGCTGGTGCTTATCCTCCACATCCTTCTCGTACTGTTGCACCGTGGTCGGTAGTTGTTCCTGTGGGCTAACACCGACCGCACCGGTACCACCACCGGCACCGCTGGTCGTCGTGTAGATAATACTGTTGTCCATCCGATTCAGTAGCTGGTCAGCGGTCGAGATGGCAATGCGCGTCAGGATCGTCTCACCGTTCTCGTTGCGCGTTATGATGTGATGTTCACCGTTTATGATGTCTCGACTGATAATTTCCTGATTGCCGAGCAGTCGCTGAATGTGACTGTCCTCGAGCAACCGCACACCGCCCTGCTGTTGCTCCTCGGGTGACATTCGACCGAGGTGATGCGGATGATGCTGTTGCGGATCACCGGAACCCGCATCGTTACCGTTTATAGTCGCCGGCAGCAAGCGATGCCCGTCGATGATACCAGCATCGTCTGGGTGCACTTGCGGATGCTGCTGATGATGATGGTGCTGTTCCACCGGAGACATCCTCTGCAAGTGCTGCTGTTGCTCATCGGTTGTCTGTTGCTGTTGCTGGATCAGCCGAGCATGAAGCAGATTCTGTTCGGCCACTGAGTGGTGTTCGCTTGGGTGCAACTGATCCGGTGAGTGCATTTGCTGTTGCTGCTGACCGTGCACAATCGTAGTCAGCTGATGATGATGTGCATTCGGAATCAGCTTATGCCCGCCCGCTCCAGCGGCAGTTGTATAGACGTAAACGGTGTTTGTCTCCTTATCATACACTTTCTCTGTTGTTCCATCATCCGGTAGACTCATATCGGTAGCACCATCGTGGACGATGTGTGGTGAAGTGACTGTACCTGTACCTGTGGCTGCTCCAGTGGGACTAACGCCCGCACCACCATTGTAGTCCTTGTGCAGATCCAGCACACTTACAGTCGTCATAGTTGCCAACTCTGGCGGAGGAGTTCCTTCGGCACTGGTCGGTTTCATCTCGCCGGATAGCGGTGCAGTAGCTTCCTGTTGAAGCTGTTGATGCTGATGATGCATTTCAGGTGATGCAGACATTGTGCCTTCAAGATTCGTTCGCTTCTATTGCACTATTTTGTTGTGTGATTGGCACGGAATGTTTTTTTAATCCAAGTTCGTCGTTTCCTTGTCAAATAGTTTGGCACAATTTTACTTTCATTCGCCACAAAACTGCATCAACGGGTCATGTTCAGGTTGTATCTAAAAAAGAGTCCAAAACAAACAAACAAAAAGCGTACATTAGCCACCAACTAGTACCAACATTCAGGTTAGATGTATTCCCTTTGCGCACCAACGTTTACCACCGAACCATCGTCATTGGATATTTTGTTCTGATCTTATCAACCACCAACGGGACAGGAGTGGAAGATTTATTGCTTCACACTCGAAAGCGAATTGCCCACCAACACCATCAATGGGTTAAGTTTTTCATTTTCACTGTATGAAAAATTAATTGCTTAAGCGTTACGAACGGGCATGGGAAAACGGATTAAGGGATTTGAAGGTACGCAGCTACACATCCTGCATCCTTCCTCTCGACTCGCTCTTAACCTCATTCACCAAAGCCACCAATTGTGGCTGTGGTATGCAGAACCAATAAATTTTGTTATCATTTTCAACGCTACCTGTACGCACACACACACACCTCTTCCCATCCCGGGACATTCGTTTCACGCGGCGTGTAACGGAGGTTTAATCGCGAATTGCAAATCAAACGCAGCAAAGGGAATCACGTGTTGTGTGTGCTACTGCTGTGGTGGGTTAGACAAGAAATAAATATCTCACTTTGCCCTCGTCTCATGCAAACACTCAATCGTGCATGATTTACGACCGTTGGACGGTCCGCGGTGTCATTTGGATTCCATTCGTCCCTATCGGAGCGGCCCTTCTGGGCAGCGATCTGGTTGTAAACACATCCAATGGATTGTCGGACACACCTTCTGCATAAGGTAATAAATAATGGTGATTGTTTGGTTATATCCACCATTGTTCATGCTATTTGCGCCGTGAGGCACAAGAAAGGTACAAATACAAATTCCAAACAATTTGTAGCAAAAATTACACAGACAATTTAGTAAATTGGTGGCAGTTCACTCCGATTATTGGTATTAAAATAATACAAAACATCAATATTTCTTTAATTAATTAATTTTGCATATGATACTTACTTAGTCAGTTTTATGATTCACTAACAGCTCCATCCGAAAATCCCAATTTAAGGCACTCGTTCATTTGTACAGCTTGTCGTAGATAAATTCTATTCAAATGTTGAGGTAAACATTAAAAGCGGGAAGCACTTTTCATACTATTTTCATCACTTCTTTCAGGTGTGTTTTGTATGGCACAAGCTTGGAACGATATTATCAATTTGTGCTACATCTATCTATTGTGTTGTTCTAACGACATATATGTTGCTTTCGTGGACGGAAGACTTTGAGGTTTGTTGTGTTGGAGCAAATATTTCGATCGTTACACGATACTTCACAGAATGTAAATCACTGACGCATGGACGGAAGACGTTGTGTGATTAGTTTGTTTTATGACATCGATTACATGGTTCTTATTGGTCTTGCGCTAAACTGCAATGTTTGTGGCTGCACCCTCAACATGTAAGACATTGCGTAACGGACGGTGAATCTGTGGAAAAAATGAAAAAAGCTATTATTAATAATATGTTACAAGTAGAGTCATTTACGTACAACAGTTGAAAACAAACTCTTAGAATAGGAAGTTTTTATTCCATATAAGCAAACATTACGAGGCGAGAGATGCGACGATTAATTACAGCAAGATGGAGATGACTAAAAGATGCACTGATAGAAATGTAGTCATTATTTATTTAGTACTCTGCGTCAAATCAGATAGTGCCTGGAATCGAACCACTTCGTCACATTCCAACCATTAAGCTGATTTTCATCGCACTATGGTCGATTAGTCAACCTATTGGTGGTCAAAATTTCTTTTCAAAAGGTTCTATTTTTTACTTAATGTTACAAATTATATAAACAAAATTTCATAACGAACAACATTATTTTCATAATTGAAAAATAACACTATTTACTTTATTGTCGACAAGCTACAGCTTCCTTCAGCAGGATCATTACAAAGACAAAAGGACGTCTTACAACATACGGTGCGCTCTAACGGCCACCAAGCGAATCGAATGTGCACTGGAGGAGGTCACCCCCAAATGGCTTGACCTCATTAGGTGCTACAGAGCAACAGGCCCTGCACATATTCGGCACCGACCGAGCACAACCACAATGGACGAGGGCCAAACATATGGAATGGCCCGAGGGCAGCACCAAGCGACCCGGTACACGATGCCACGATCGAAACCCCAGACGCCTCAGAAGAGCGAAGGGAAAAGAGAAAACTTACGCTTCTTTCCCCGTGGCCTGTCACAGGTGCCAATCAATACACTTATCTTCGACTTCACCTCGATTGCCAGCGGTACACTTGTGTGTTGTGAAAAAATAGTTAAGCGAACGACCAAGGGTGAGGCGGGAAACGTAACCTCTTAAAAGAAAATATTGGAAAACAGACATCCGTTTGCAAAAGGCCCCAGATCCCAAAAGTGTCCAATTTCGAACCGAATAGATTCGATTCCATGTACCCTTGTGCGGTAGAGCCGTACGAAAGATTTCAACGAAATGACATGAAGCGAACGCGTACCCGCCGTCCAAGGCGCGTCGGCTCCGTCAAGAAGACAATAATCTTAATGAGAGACATTAATATGACCCCAAACACAGAGCCCCTTGCACCCTGAGGGCGTGATGAGATTTCGGGAGGGCGCAATTTCTTCGTCCGGGCACGCAGTAAAGGTCGCGATGATGGGGCGAAGCCGATGGTTGCCGATCGCTGCCAGACCAAATTGTACCCCTTCTGCGTATGTTGCACAACGGTTTCACTCATGCAGTAATTTTCGAACCCTAGCGAACGTGTGTCGAACGAGCGAGCCGTAAAAAGAGCGTCACGATCACGACCGTTCGATGGATGGGAGCACATAGTTTGACAGGTGAAAAATTGTTTCCGATCGTTTGCCATCCAACGAATGCTCCGTGTGTGACATTAGTCCTCCGCAAAGGAAGCAATTAACAATTATATTTTCGAAAAACACACCGCCTCGTAAAGGTAAAGGACACAGAGCTAATTCGCCGAAAAGGGGATCATTTAGTTACTTAAATTTCGTGCCACCATACATCCTCTGCGTACGCTTAGAATGTGTGTGTGTGTGTTGTAACGAAATCCGCTAAAATATGATCGATAAACAGGCACGATCGTTCAATGCCGCACCGGCCGCGCGAAAGGTTAATACAACCGAAATCGGTGCCATAAATTCTCGCCAATAAGCTGCTTACACAACGTTTCCGTGTGCATAATATGTGCAGCAACTAACCGTACGCCATCGATCAGCGTCATAAGCACCAAACACCACGGGACAGGCAGGATAAGCTCGAAGCACGAGGAAGAATAATTGAGAATGAATCGGAAACAGGCACCGAACAGCACACAGCGCCGCGCCAACACAGTGATCGCAAAACACCTGCTAAGGAGATCATCGATCAAAGCTGTAATTAATTTTACTTAAACTAAATCTCTTCCCAGCGAGCCAAAAGGCGTGAGCAAATAAAAAAAGGGTACGGTGTAAATTCTTTGAGACCATCTTCATTCCCTAAAACACCCCTCTTGAAATAGCCTCATCGACACACATTCTTACACCCCGGGTCAAGGGTCGTAAAATGAGCCTTTCTTTTGCGATTCGTGCCGTAGATTTCGCAAAGTGGACAATTTCGTTTCGCCTAACATGGAACAAACAACGCACTTCGAGCCACCTTCCTGTTAGGGTTGGAGGGATCAAGCGAAAGCCTAACATTGCTTCAAACATGGTACGGTCGGGGTGTGTAACATGATACTCGTGTAGCGATCGCTGGTATCAAGCGTTCGTTAAAAGGAATAAAGGCGAATGAAGGTGGAGAAAGAATTTACAGCTTACGACAAATTTGATTGTTGCGCACCGCATGCGAACTTTGTAGGACAGCCAGCAGAAGGGTTAAGATAAGACAGCACACGCACGGTGGGACAGTACGCAGCAGTTGTTCGGACGATTATTGTAAACAAACAACATCCAATAATCCGTCGTCGAATGTATGGACAGAAAAAGGGACATTTGTTTTTGAATATTTTAAATTTGGATTAGTACTCTTTTCATTTAAATAACCTGGAATTGATCTGTCAAATCGATTTTGAAGCTGTCATTCTCATGTAGCATTTTGGGCTTGATCTAATGAATTTACTGACAACTTTTTCGAATCAAACGTCAAAAAACAACAAGAAAGTCAGTCCTGGGAACAGGGGGATTTGGATAGGATTTGATCCCCAGTCTTACCATGTGAACACCAGCACTGCTATCTCCTTTGCCACCGAGGCGTTCCAAACACCTTCTGCTAATCTTTAACTATTCTCCTCTGGGTTCATTACATTCCTTCAGAAAAAAAACGAAAAACGTTATTAAACGCATTTCTAGAGTTTTGGCAATAAGCTAGCCTCCTTGTAAATATATCAGCATAATAATTTCATCGCCACACGCAAATATTCGATAAAATATCTCATAAACCATTGAATGAACCGAGCGTTAATCCGTTTACCAATAACCGGTCGACTTTTACCGACGAAATGTCCAACGCACATGCTATAGTGCAACCGAACTAAGCACCACACCCCACGAACAGCACACGACACCGTCACAATTTATTGACTTTCCGACTAGCACACTTGCTGCAAAACGGGCGACAGCAGCAGCACGCGCGATCCACGCAGCTCATTTCCGCGTAAAACCACGTCCGACAGCGAACATGCGACAAAAATTGGCTGAATTTGATCGCAACCCCTTCCAAGCGTTTGTTATTGGCACATGTTTGGCCTCGCGGAAATTGGCACGTTTTAATGGCGTACGCCATTTGCACGGTAATTCCTTCTCCCCCCTTTCACGCCCGGCCGTTACACCCGGATGAGCGCTGCACTGTCGCCCATTTTGGGATGCTGTGATCCCATAAATTTATCGAACGAAACAACCGTGCGTACCCCCTGATCCGATCGGATGTGAACAGGGTGATTCGGCAAAAGTAATAATAAACCACCACCAACCGTACAGTGTGCATATGATCGCTACAGGGTTCGACGATCGACGCGTTTTGATTGACGGAGCGAAAGGAAACGAAACAGGGCACTAACCAAATGGGTCCCTCCGCCCGTCTGTTCCCTTGATTCCTCCCAATGCCCATTTCGTTTCGAATGACAATAATCACCTTCCGTCCTTTCGTGGCCCGAGTGCGCTTCGTAAGGTAGTAATTTTTCAATCCACCCACGCGGCAAAGACATTTAGCGCGGAGAGATCGCGATCACGATCGGTGCAAATCGCTGATCACTATCCGCCTTCTCCAAATTGGTACCGTTTTATCCTGTTCGTTCGCCCTGTGTTTGCCGCCCTGCCGAAGTAGCTGTTTCGCTTTCGCTTCGTGTGACATTTGAATCACCGTTTATAAGCCCACGCACCCAACACTACGGAGCAGTGTGGCACAAGAAGGAAAGTTAAATGGAAGTTTTTTTTTATCTCCTGTACGGTGTGCTAATTTTGTAACGAAATTTTCAGCCCCTTATACTCATGCCTGATCGTTGCCTGCTTTTGTGGGGAGAAATTATCGTCTTGCACAGTGACATACACACGCGTACATGAACTCGCTATGAGCATAAACCGTTGTCGGGCGTTCTCTTACATCTCGTGCACACCGGACCGATAATCCACCGCGATGAAGCTGTCAAATTGATTTTTATTTTCAACTCGCGTGGTGCAGGGTAAATGTGAACGACATGACCCGATCGTCCGCTCGTCGATCGAGTTAACGTACCGGTCGCGTTAATTAAAATTAATTCGCAAACAAGCCCCCGCAGTGCTTCGGTGCTGTCGTCGTTCGGTTATGAAATTCGTTCAAAAGATAACAACACAACAACAAAAATTAAACATTAAGATCACCATACGGTCCAGGCTCATCAATGGCATTGACTACAAACAAGGCATCGATAAATAATTAAGAGAAATTCAATACCACGTTGTGATTGGATCGTAATCCATGGATGCATTGAAAGAAGTATTTATTCCCATACAACTTAACTTCAAAACATCGTAACAGATCAATTATATCAATTTCAATCTAAATTTACAACTAGTGCAACTTTACTTGGTGGAGAATATTGCTGTGTTACCTATTCCATTACATCGTTATTCTTCTTAATCTGCACTAGACAAATACAAAGCTGCTGCATAAGCCAAGTATCATGACTGCCATATAGGGTAAAACTATTAATTTCTGCCTACGGACGAACAAGTCCCGATGGGATTTTATACGCGTCCTGTCGTGTGAAGGACAAATGGCAATACCACACTACCACCGGGCTGTTCCAGGGATGGTAACGTTCGTGACAAAATATAGGCACCGCCATCCATCTTGTAAAAGATAATCTAGTTACAAACTTTATGCCCTGACAAAGATAAATATATCCAATAATATTATTGTGGATTCAAACATAAAACAAAACTTAATTATGACAAGAAGTAGTGCATTCAACCACCATGTAGAAATAGTGAAAAAATGCCACTTTTTAATCCCTTTACTAACACTAGCGTGTAACTGCCAACATGGATTGTTTTATCTCATTGAAAATGGAGTGCAAATATGCCCTACTGGCCCTACTACACCCTAGCATCCCACTCTGCAATGCAAGTACCTGTACACCGAAAGCATTTTTGGTATGCAATGGTAAATAAATCAAGCAAGTTTGTAGACCCTCTAATCCCGCATAATCCCGCGACGCGGGATAACTTGTTGCCTTGCCCCCGGGGGCTACGATTTTGTCAAACAGCACAACGACCCATACTCACGGCTTTTCGCGCGCATTGCGTTCTGCCGCTAGGTTTTTGCTGGATATTTCCAAACCTCCGCAATGTTGGGGCTGGACAGGCGTTTTAAGCCTGCTGCAGCTGTCATGCAGGCGATGCAACTAACAGCATTAACGGCAAAAGCGCTGTGGTGAACGAACCACTCGATGAGCCCCGCCGGCACCGCACATTATCCACCGCAGCCCTGTGCCCCATGTGCGGCCGAATCAAACAAGTTGCCAAAGACGATTGCGAAACCTCTTAACTCAATCAAACTATTGCGGGCTATAAAGTGAACAACCATGTTTCGCCTTCGCCTTCACCTCGTGCGACCTCGGTGACCCATCGCAGTGCCGCTCCTCCGTCGCCATATTCCCTTACTCGACCGAGCATTATCTTCCGATTCTGCAACAATTAGAGATGGTACAGAGGGGAACGCTACACTGCATCTGTAGTGTGTTACACCGCATCGAACCTTCGAACGATCGCTGCGCGCGAATGTATGGTTGAATGTTTAGGTTTTTTTTTCATAATTTTATCAAAACATAAACCAAACCATCCCTACCACGTCCCACCCGACCAAATAATGTTTCCTTTCGATTAAAGTACACTTGCAAGCGAAGCTGATGGAACACCGTTTGAAAAGAGCTATCGTGCTTCGGTAATCTTTCAATTACAGATACAACCTACTTCATCGTCTACAGTTGGCTGGTACACTGAGCGATGAGGGAAATATGTGTGTACTGTTTTCAACGAACGATCGTACAATCTAATGTGAGGTGAAAAGGATTTGGCAGTATTGTTGGAGATATAAAGTATTGTGAAGTTCAATTATCAATTTAACAACAATTATTTCTCCCTCAAGCCAAAATTCATAAAAATATTGCATTACAAATTTTTCACTTTTCAATTCATCAGCATACTAATGTATACACCTCGGCCCAGGAAATCGGCATACCTTACCGTAATGCATAAATCAACGTTTTGTTTCGCATCAGATTAAATTAACCCCGTCCCCTGTCGGTTCGAAACGTACCTATCCAACCCATTTCCGCTCGCAGTAGCATTCATAAACATTTACCGAGCGAAAGGCAAATCGCGCCACTGATAACTAATGGCGCACCGCGATCGTGTCACACTCGAACCCGAACCCGGAGTGTCTATTATTTTACATCGTAAAGGAATTAGAACGCTCAAACTCCATCGCCACTCCCACGGCACGGCCCCTAGCGGTGAGTGGTGGTGGGCAATTTTATTCCAAGTAATATTCCGTATGATTTTCATACATTCCGCACCATCATAAAGTACGCTCTCGGCACGGACGGTGTAATTAGCGATGTAAAACAATTACCCTGCCTCGAAAAATGGCTGCCGCGTTTCGCGAACGGTTTCAATTAGTTGCCATACAAAGCTAATCCCCTACCTGGTTGGGGGTTATGTAAAAGACCTCAACACATCTCAGTTTCATGCAATGGGGGGTGGGTGGGAAAGGATTCATGTAAACTTACCCATACAGCGTTTCATATCATGGCACAAACAAAGGGCCAATATTAATTGGAAGAGCTCTTAGATGCACCAACCGATAGATCGCCCCCAGTGGAAGACATGCATTAATTGAGCAATCTATCATCAACTGCCAATACATTCTGGCTCCGGTGGCAGGTACAAAACATGACTAATGTAGTTACCGGACACCATCGTGCATTCGTCGCTGGCTGTGCCCATTTTGTGCTGAGCAATGCAACGGGAGTAAATTAATTACACCATCTTTATCGATGATGACTGGAAGAATTTAATGTTAACACATTTCAGTTTAGAGTACAACAACAAAATAAGAAGCATTTAATTTAATTTGTTTTTCAATACGCATGCATCACTCATCTCGGCTTACAAATCAAACACAAAACTCCCGGAGAATTCATATAACCACAGAAAAATGTAAAGTGTGGGGACCCGTTCTGCATTCTACCGATACAAGAAATATGAAAATTAATCACCCGAATAAGAATAAAACACAATCCATTCCGAGGCACAACTGAGAAGATCGCCACCAAACCGCAACATGTCCTCCACCGAAACGATCGGTTTCCAAGGAAACAATGATCCTTTCTCGTCTCGAAACTTCATTTTACTACCCACTGCATCAGCAGCAGCAGCTCAACGACTTCCACGGCTAATTAGCTCGCCTACCCGATCGGTGCCGTTGAACGTCCTCGCCCTCGTCAGCCACACACGGAAGGGCTTTGTGGCGCGCGGTCTACAGCAACAACGAAATCCTCGAAATATACATCAAGCGATCGAATTGCACAGCTCACCGAACTGTCTCCCGGGCTCGGAGCACTATTTGTTGCCTCTTGTTCTTTTTTTGTTCACTGCAAACTTCTCGCTTGCACTTCGAATGGTAATCGATAGCATCGGCGAGCCTGCGGTTCACCGATGCATCGCAACCTGTTGGGCTTCCGAACCACGGAGAGCACGACCGCAGCCACTCTTTCTGCACGGTAAAAAAAAAAACCTTCACCGGCAGTATTCTCGATGGCAGATTAGTTTTCAATTATTTATGCTTTGTTTTTGAGTTTGAGCATTTTTATGAGGCAAATAATTTATGGTTGGGTATTAAAATCCCATTCTGGGAATGGTAGAATTGGGTTTTTTTAAATCTTATCTAAAATCGATCTACAATCGAAGATAAATAGCCGGATATAAACTTGTTAAACACAAGTGCAGTTTGATGAGATATCCTCTAGAGATTTTTTATATAACTTTTATACGTAGAAACGTTAAAATGGATTGTAAAAATACCAAAAATATGTTATGTTCTTCACGCGGTTTCGATGGCAGAAGCAATACCGTCGCGATTCTTCACACGACATGATCGGGGAACAAACCCCATCCGGAACCATTCATAACGTAATGAAGACTAAATATTTATCTACGTGGTATCAATAAGTCTATTAACCCATTTATGACCAGCGTGACCATAAACAGGACATTGCACCAGCAAGAAAAAATAATCAGAAGAAGAAATGATCTTACTCTTAAACACTTAAAAACTCATCCAAAGTATTAGAAAATGATATAATATTATTAGAAGTGTAAAATATCCTAGGTAGAAGGCATAAATATTACTATTATAGCCCATTTTTGCCAAAATTACCGTGTCAATACACTTTAATAGAAAAAGTTAACATTGAAAGAATTAGTCAACAGTGTTATAACGAATGAATGAAGTTTAAGAATAGAGAAAATGTAGAGTGTTGTGATGTTCAGCGCAACGTATCTCATAAAAACAACAAACCTGTAAGTCACCCCGGCCTTCCAGTAATCTCGGTCAACTTTAATCGCTCGGCGTAGGTGCAACCAAACCGGAACTACTAACCCAACAACTCCGACACAGGTGAGCTCCGGTGGCAGACGGAGGAAAACAAACAAATGGTTTTCTTTCAAAAACCCGATCAGCGCCACTTGGCGCTCAGAAACGCCCCAAACCAAAACACGCTGCCCCTGCCTCCATGTTACCCCTTCACCGGCCACACAGACAAAACAAACCCGTCCCATCGCCTGAACCCTCCCGCGCACCGTTTCTCAGTGATCGCCCAAACCAAACCAGAGAACCGTATGGAAAAAACAGGTTTCCCGCACAGAGGGCACAAACCGGGCAGATCCACACACGGTGAACTTCGGCGGGACCGGTCGGAGAGTCCGGTTCAAGGGCCCGGTTCAAATCTCCGCTACAGCGGTGGAAAGCGGCAGGGCAAAACATCGGCAAACAAAGCCGGTTCACCGGCCCCGTACGATCCGGTCACAGGACGCGCACGCCGTTTGCGGATCCCCGGCAGAAACAAGCAGCACAGCATCTGCCTCGAGAGAGAGACCGGTCACAATCGACCGCTCACATGCCCGTTTGGCAGGTTTTGTGCAAACAATCGTGTTCGAAAGTTCGCGGTCAGCTGCTAACATACTGTTTGCCACCAGAATCCCACCAGATGGCGCCACCGGTCTTAGTGTGCACGAAGCGCCACACGCCAGCGTTCGACGCAAGAACGCGCATTGCACTCATCTAACAACAAAACACAAACCCGTTCGCCTTGCAGGCTTGCACGATAAATGCACTCAACCGTAAACGAGCGTGTACGCAAGAGGGCGCTACTCGTACGCAAAGCCACCACGTGGTTAGCAAGCGCGCGAAACGACAATAACAAACCATCAACAAACGAGTAGCGAATAAACACACACACACACCCGCGGACGAAATAAACAAATGCAGCGGCAGTAAACTTGTCTAACTTGAAATGATAATTTCAAAACAAAATTCACGCTTCCTTCCCTGCGTTCGCAACCGGGGATGCGAATTCAACCGAGCCACGTGCGCAGATTGAAAAGGAACAGGTTGCACACGGTTTTGGCGCCATTTTATGTGCCGCCATTCACTCCGAGCCGACCGCATTCGACATTCTGGCAGCATTGGTGTCGGACCATCGCTCACGTAACAATCCAGCGGGCTTCCAATTAATGCGCCAACGCTTCCAATTATTGAGGTTCACTTCATTCATTCTTGAATATCCATTCTCTTTCCAATCTGAATCACCGTCTGGTTATTTACGCGTTTGAGTTTAATTATTCTTTTTGTTCTGTTACCAGCTAAGCAAAAAAGGAACGGCATGCCCCGTGTTGTGAACGAAGGAACACTTCGTTTTGGCGGTATTAAGCTAACAAGAGGCTAATCACCGCAACAATAATAATAGCGAAAAGAGATAAATAGAGCTGATCGCGCAGAAAAAAAAAACCACACACATCTAACTTTAAGCACTACAAAGCAAGTTTAACAACGTGTTCGTTGATTCACGTGCCAATCGTTCGTTTGCCTTCGGGATTTTATTTGGTTTCGTACGATCACGCGATCTAAGCATGGTACGGTTGCAATTATTAGAATAATTCCTTTAATTAGGATTAGAAGCTCTCCGTGCGATGTTTAGCGATAGCTACGTTAGAGTTAAGATGAAAAACTACCCGTAAGCAAGCCAAGTTTATCCCCGATTCCTAGCCTCTATCATTAAGGCGTTAGGTAGGAAATCTTTTTTCACCTTCTCCGATAACTACGACCATTGAATGAAGACGCTCCGTAACATTGTACGAATGCACGATGATTCATCGCGATGAGTCGATAAAACTCTCGCTCCTTTGGTTAGGCATCTTCCGCCATGGATAGAACCTAATTGGCGGGAAGAATAGAGAAGTAAGATGTAATTTTCTGTTCATCTTACCGCCGTCCAATGAAAAGAGCAAATAATCGAATAAGTTGAATCCCATTTTGTACCTTTACTAGTGGATTACTTTTCTTCCAAAGCTGATATTTTGTTAATAATAACGTTTGTGGGTAAAACATATGGGCAAACATTAATGTAATGAAATTTACTTAGTTGATATAAATTATTTAAACTTTTATCACGTAAATTAAATGCACAATTCGCAAAGAACAATGATGTTTATAGTGAAATTCTAATGCAAGCAACGATTAACCAACATAAATTATATTCAGGAAAGACATAATATTGTGGACTGGCAAGAATTTTTATACTATTTTCATTGGATTTTTTTTGGATGATGATGTTATATTTACTATATTTACCACGTAAGTAGGATTGATAAATTTTTACTATGAGGGAACGGCCCTGATGAGATTTTGGACCCGGTCCGTCGTGTGAAAGACTTGCGTCGATACCACTATCCCACAAAGCAGCTCCGAATTCTTCCATTTTAAACGGTAAAGGTATAAACCGAACAATACTGCAAGTGTGCTTAAAAATCCACTAGTTAAACCACTACACCAAAGGATATACAAATCAAAACTGACTAATTATAATTTCGAAATGCTTCAACATTCAATCTTTTTTAACAACGCCAAAGTCTTCACTACATATCTCTCTTCTGCACTACAAAACTTCAATTTTCGCGGAAAGAATAAAATTTCCAGCAAAAGTTCATTTTATTGCCACATATTAAATGGAACAAAATTAAGAAAAAAAAAGATGGCCATCATCTTCGACCGCACAATGAAACTGCCGGCGTGATGTAATTCGTCTTCGTTTTTTTTTCCTTCATTTTTTCCCCCGTCAAACACACAAGTTAGCCAATGAGGAAAAAATGGTTAACTGCACAGCTTCTCCTTTTATATCTCTTCCCGCGGCCACGATCGCGAGATGCATTTTACATCCTTTTGCTTTCGGCAAAACCATAAAAAAAGCTGCCGAGAAAGTAAGACGGCTCCAACGGGGCACGGGATCGACGGGGAAGATAGCAACGCGAACGAACACACAGCCAAGAGAAATGTGTTTCGGAACCCCGAAAGGGTAAATTGCCCCTCCGGATGCGGTGGGTGGGGATGCACGGGGAGGGGAGGGGCGAGCACCTCGAAATTACACTCGCTCGCAAAGAAAATGCATTGTTTTCGCAGAAATTTCAGATATACGTGGCATCCTGCCCCCAATCCTGTCACTGTCCCACCCCAACAGTGTCCGGGTACGTCATGCTAAGGGCGGAACACTGGAGCGCGTTCGGACAACGGTTCGCCGACCTACCGAACCGGCGGAGTCCTCCGAGCGGATGGTAACGATTTAATGATCCTCCTTCATCCGCTCCGCACGAGGACATGCTGAAGTTTATTTTTCCTTTTTATTATTATCTTCTTTATGGTGGGCTGTGGGCTTCCACAGCTTTTACAAAATGTGGCTGAGAAACTGTGAAATGAGGTCAGCAAGCGGTCCTTTGTCTTGGATGGCAAGATTTGCTTCTTCATTTTGTTACATCGTAAAGTTTTGCTGTGGCAGTCCTGGTGCCTAGCCAACCAGGACTTTTTTGTAAACTTGATACTTAAAAGAAGATGATACTTAAAAACATCAAATTAAGTAGCGTCAAATGTGTCTCTAGTTAAATATAGTAAGTAAACAACTCAATAACTTTCGTCCACTTACAGGATACTTTGAAATGTCTTGGTATACTTGCCATATGGTTTTTAAATTGAGAAGAATCATCGAACCCTCGAGCACGATCGTAAGGATCGATCGATTAACAACACAACGTCTGTCGCCCGAAACACCAAAACAATACAACAAGAAAACAGGGTGCTTAAGTAAAATGTTGATTTAATCTATTATGTCGCAACGGTGAAATCTTCGTCACCCAACACGTCACCAGAGTTGGCACTCTTCCGTTTCTTGCCCCCTTTTTCATGTTCCCACCTTCGGACGGTATCGAACCAACTTTCCCCGTAATGTTTAACTAGCCATCGTCTGTTGTTTGTTGTTTTTCTACTTGCTGCGCTGTTCTGAAACCATCCATTGTGTGAGAACACTTCCCCAAGGCATTTCGACGGTCAAAGGACGGTTGCCAACAATCGATGCGTGCCAACGATAGTGTGCGCTGTCCATTCTTTACCATCTTATACATCCCTTCCGCACCCAACCCCCCCTCCCCATTCCAACCCCCTTTCTGCACCCTTCTGTTCGATTGTCCCGATCAATCGTACTCGTGATTAAGCCCAAAAAATGGCTTTACCCACCCGTCAAGTATATGGTCGCGTTCTTGCTCAATCCCGAATGATACTACAATGCCCAGGCAACGCACGCAAGGCCCGTTGAATAATCGAAATAAAAAAAAAACATCCAAACGCCCCAACACAATACTACACTCTCCACAAATGGGGGATGCAAAAAAAAAAAGATAACTTGCGTTGCCGCCGATGGAAGATTAATGGGATAACGAAAAGCGAAGTACTCGGTGCGCGCGATCGACGTTGTTATCGGGGGTTCCTCTATCCGCCCATCCCTTTTTCGCCCTTTTCCCCCACCCGATTCTTTACGACTCGATTTCGGTTGTTTGCCGGTGCGTGTTGAGTACGGTAAAAAAAAAAATTCCTTCCACCACCGCTGGAAAGGATAATGCAGGCGGGATGCGGGGTGAAGACGCACGGAGAAACAATTTATTAAAATTACATGCCCACTTCAAAATCAAAAAAAGACCAATCAAAAGAAGTGCCAGCGGGCAAAGCATCACCGGCACCGTAAGAGCCGTAAGAGTTCTTACTGGTCGCTTTTCACTCGCTTTTGTCTTGCGTTGCTGCTTATGCTGCATCCTCCCGAGATGCTACCCCTTTTGCAGGGTCATTATGATGCAACATTTTGGTTGAATGGTTGAGCTGTTCTCTTGTTTTCCACCGGCACCATTAACGCTGCCCCGCGAGGCAGGTTCTTTCGGCGTTGAAATGCAGCTGTAAGAATGTTCGTTAATAATTGCAAGAAAAAGCTTTTTTCGAACACTTTTGAAAATGTTTATGTGCACTAGACTTAATAAATAATGAAACAATTAAACCAAAAAGGTTGGGAACTGGATGAATTCTACAGTTTTCTACAGAAACTGCTGAACACTACAAAATTCTACAAAAAATATTAATCCAAGTGACAAACATAAACCAAATAACTTTTGGTTTGCTTCATCTCTCCAAATCTTTTTCTCCAAACCTTCCGAAAAAACAATTTTTTTATACCACCAACTGCTATCCATTTCATATTATGAAGAGAAAAGAAAGAAAAAATCATGACACGCATACGTGCAACCATCGTTTTGCTTAATTTGAAAATTATTTAAATTTTTATCCGCCACCTTAACGAGCGACGATGCAGTGACACACATCTCCATATAGTTATTTCACCTTTATGCAAATGGAAAATATGAGCTCAGAAGATCACTTTAATATTGTTTTTAATAAAAACTACGTTCAAAATTTTATACGAGTATTATGAAAAATTTCAATTAAGATACAAAAGTGTGTTAATTAATAATCATGTTTAGTTAATATTTCAAATCAAATACGTATAATTCCGTACATCCAACAGAACCAATTCAAAACCCACTAAAACAAGATGTACCAGAAAGATTATAAAAAATTCCCTTCCTAATGGTTTGCTGTTTCCAGGCCCCAACACGTGATGGAAGGACCATGAACAGCAGGAAGAAACTAATTAACGTGCAGCCAATATTTACACAGCCTTCTAATTGATCTAATCAAACGAAAGCCTCTTCGGGGTGTGCAATGTTTCCTCCATTTCATAGCTCTTCCGCGCTTGTTTACACGGTTGCTGCCGCCGTATGCTCGATGGAATTGATGCTTCAAACATTTCACCAGATTTTCGTGTCTATCTTCCAGAAGTAGCAGCAGCAGCCACACTACCACTAACACGGTTTGACAGTGTGTTAGCGCGATTGAAGTACCAATATTTGACAACGAAAACGATGGAAAAAAGGCCCGCAAAAGGAAGAAGATCAGCTAACGATCAACGAATTGCGTCATGCATTTTTGTTACCAGAATTTATATCTTTCTCTCACGGTGTGTCGTTAGCGTTGGCAACACCATTAACTCGCTTCACGTCAAGCACACATTTTATGGCGTTAAAAGCAGTGGAATGAATGTTAGACAGCGTATGATCTTCTACCTTTTTTAGTTGTAAATCGTTTATTTCAAACTAAATGTGCAATATAAATTTGTACCGCTTCTTCCCTATTACATTTGGTATTAAATTATTACCAAAACTTGATAGAATCACATTACAGAAACTCACATGTCATTCCATTTCCCATCGCTCCAAAATACCCAAGCGCCGAAATCTATCGCTCGTAAGCGCAAGGACAATATTTACAGATAGGTAATTGAACCCAACCCAACTTCTATTTTCGAAATTACAAATAAACAGCTTCTCGGTACGACGGCATCACGGCGATTTGTTTGCCTAACGTGATCGTGAATGAATATCGAAGAGAGTATGGTGTGCAAATAGTCAACCGGATGCCGTACGGAATATAGTGAAGATTTACCACTGCAAAACCATTACACATCAACGCTGATCGTTTGTACGTTATTTACCCAAAAATTTATCTAATCAAGCAAAAGATGAAAAAGATTTTCACTACGATAACGACACAGAAAGATTACTATGCGGAACCACAAGGTAACACACGCGCACACTACAACAACTGGGAAAATCCCAAGGACACTAACGCTGCTAAATTTGAAATTTTATGCAATATAAATATTTATATGTAAAGCTTTTTGCTAAAAATAGAATTCTACGCATATCGTACGCGTACCATATGGTTACAAAGTTGCTCAAAAATGTTCCCACTTCTTACGAACCAGTTGTCCTAAAACAGAATACCTTCAATAAAACCATGACGTTCGGTTAAACATCTCCCCTTTCGCAATGCGTTCAGGTCTTCATCTTTCTGCTACGCAGCATCATTTGATAAGAAGCGAACCAAACTCCTCCGTTGGAACCGCACAGCAGAGTTGGATAAAATTTACGACCAGCTTGAGTTTAATTTTACGAATCTTCCGCCTGGAAACGGTCCGCTTGTTTCACTTTGATTCCACCTCCCGCACATTAATTCCCTTATGGATTTGGAAGACAAAAGGCAACTTCGGTTTTATTTACTACAAAAAAAAGTCCAGCCATCTCGTATAAAACACCGATGTTTCGAAGTAAGGCTCAGATGCGCACGAACACATGCGCATACGGCAGATTGTCGGGCCGTAGTGGCGCGTTTCGATTAGCAATTTAAATTTACCTTACCGTTCGCCATCATCAACTATCAGCATAATCTCCGAATGTCCCACTAACCCCATCCCTTACGCACCTTCTCTCCTCTCCATGAGCAAGCAGCGCGGATGAAGAAGGTAGTGGCTTTGATTATTTTATTGTGGGGAATTTTAAGGGGTTTCTCTCCGAGCTGTGGCTCTTTTTATTCATCTTCCGCCCACCTGTGGCCTTCCCCAAGAGAAAAAAAAACAAAAATTCGAACCATTTTCCACCAGCCCGGGTGCGGCATTACGAGCTTCCTGATTGACGCAACCGGGTGCGTAATATATGCGTTGTGTCTTTTGCAAACAAACGTCACCGAACGGAGGCCGCACCGTAAAACCGGGCCGAAATGATTCGGGCGGAGGATGATGCGAAGATTAGCTTGTGTGTTGCTTTTTATCAAACCAAAAGGTCAAACAAACACCAAGAAGCTAATAATGTGTTGAGCGTCTCTGCTCCTCAGCGCTGTTACGTTCATCGTGAAGTCACTCAGTGTTTTACCCTTGGTGTCACCCAGTGGTGTCACCTTGAACCGACTATTTAACGTCCAAACTGTGCTCCAATATAGCGTCGAATTAATTCTCCGACACCATCTCGCACTTCTCGTGCACGTATGGAAACGTCACCGATTCCTTGTACCTTCGTTGCATGTTTTAATGAATTTCCATACCACACCACTAGCCGAACACGAACATGACGGTAGCCGGCGGGAACAACTTGTCAAATTTGACAGCCTGCAGTAGCGCATTCGCAATTGGACCGTCACGATCGCTCGGGGTAGCCTTCGGCGCGATTTTCAGTTGCCAAGTCCATCACGGACACACCGAGGACAATACGGCTATCAAGAACACCTTTCAGACATCATATCTTCAGGCAGTGTGATGAACGACATTATCGAACGAACCCGTATTTCAACTGCCAAAACATTCACAGTAGCTAACTGACCGAGGTCGGAGATATTTTAGATCACCTTGCTAACTATCGGGGCGGTGATGCGTTCAATCTCACGTACACACTGCTAAACCAACAGCAAAAAACAGGTCCGACCGGATTCAAAATTGCTCCGAGCAAACCAGCCAAAAAACCCCGGCATCGCGAAACAGGGCCCTGAACGATACACGGACAGGTTGGTGATGTTCCGTCGGGTTTAGCCTCCAGGGGTCGTCCAACATGCCAACGCACACGGGTCATCGGCGACGTCTTCACCTTCACTGGACAATCCAGTTTCACAGGTTCAAAACAACCGCACCGTGCTCGCGCGCAAACACATACAGCGATACACATAAGCACTCGTCAGCACACTCCAAAGACCTGTTTGTCTACCTTTGGCATCCCTTCTTCCAAAACAACACCTCGTGCGCGTACACCTCGGCGATCCTGTTATTTCGGTACACTTTTGCTTTCATTGAAGAACCTCCCGCATGGAAAAAAAAACCAGTCCGGTTTCGGTTCGAAGGCTACCGGGCTTTTTCGGACCGGAAATTAGTTCACTAGGCCAGTGTGGCCGGTGTGCGCACATGCGTTTAGCCGATATCTCCATCAAACAGTGTATTTGAACAATACTAACACGCTGTCCCTGCTGACGAGGAACGGATCATTCCATCTCAATTCTAATGGGGGAGTTAAAAAAGCTGAAGTTACATTTTGTTTATTCTAAGTATGTTCTAGAATTGTTGGAAAAATTATTTACTAGAAAGAACTTCAATTTCTTCAAGTTTTTTTCTTCAGAATCATCATTCAAGAATTCTGGAACCTGTCTCAAAAACATCGAAAATTATTCGATGTCTGCACAGTTGTTCAAAGTCTTTAGAAATTGTGACTGAATTCTGGGAAGACAACGTACTCAACCTAGAAATGGAATTTCTAGAGGAAGAGTTTTATAGCTCTAATTAATATTACATCAACATATTTCATCCTTCTCTTTCTGTTCATCCGGAGAAAAAATGTAAACCTTGCATGTACTACTTTACAAACGACGATGGTTTCTTTATCGTCCATTGTTTTGCATTTAATGTACTGCATGCATGTACATTCAGGTTTTTCAGAGACATCAAACACTTGTTTTAATGGATGGTTGCGCAAGAGTTCTTCAAGAAGTTTATATTCAAATCTTCTATTTCAAGTTAGGTTGTGAATAAAAATAATACTAGGGCTAGTTATAGTACCCTCAGTTACATCCTTAGGTTATTTGTTACTGGTAACACGCCCCGTAACGATTCTATTCTATAAAATAGCGGTCTTTATGCTTGTTAACATTGTTTACTAACATCTTTACCATCTCCTCATTTAGTACAAACGTTCATCGGTGGGATCGTCATTGTGTTGATCGTACGAAATGCTCAGCCATAAAAATCCCCCCACGAAGAATATGTCATAACAACATGTGCGACCGCATGTACGGCGACACGGCAGTAAAACAAATCGCCCGTGAGGTGAATCGTCGAGTGACTGTCAAGAACGGTGATTTCTCAAGCAAAAGAATCACACTGCCCGTGATAGCTGTTGGTGAGGCGCCTGCGTGCGTATTTTACCAATGTTTAAACGCGCGCACATTCTAGCGTGAACACAGCGCGCGCGAGTGTGCTATCCGTAGCGAATGGCCGTTAGGATGGCGGTGCGGTCAAATTGGAACCAAATCGCCATATCGTGGTACACCGGGCAGTTAACTGGCCCATTCGTACCCGTACCGGTTCAAGGTGAAACGGCCGTCCGACACTAATGAACGATATTACACCGAAGATCATTCCGCCGCCAGAAGAAAAAGCCTTCGGATCGGGCATTGGGGTTTCGTCTGGTAGCACCAAATTGGTTTTGATCCGTTGCATCGTATGCTGACCGTGATCGGTTGGCGATTGTTTCGCTATTATGCTGCTCGGAGGCGCAAATGTCAAAGCGATGCGGGCCATCGGTGTGGTGAGTTGGCTCATGCTCATAATTTGCGTCGCAGATTGGTTGCTGTGCATTAGTGGTATGACAGTTTTTATTTAGATGATTTTGCTTCTTGCCATAATGGTGAGGTCAAGTTGATTTAAACCCTCGTTTGTCCTTCGTTCCGACACCATCGGGTGGAATTGATGTATCAAAGTATTTTCTAAGAGTGTTTTAAACTTTTAAACTTGCGTTCGCCATAACCAAGTTTAACATAACCCAAATATTTAAAAAATGTTAAAAAAGATACTTTAAATCATAAAATAGTTGTAACCTAGTCCATTCTAGTTTTAATCAACAAATGTGACTTACGGAGATAAAATATTATCTAAGCTATCAACAAACAATTTATTCTTACAATTATGTTCGAATGATGGAAGAGCAATAAATCGAGGCAATTCATCGAAAGACTTAAACGCGAGGGATCCAATTTACACATAAAATTCAAAACAGGACTGTTGCCTTTTTCGAGTCATAAATTGAGCTGAAATATATTCTTAAGGTATCTCACGCACACATCTAACAAGCAACCAAACCAATTCACCCCAACCAACAGCTCTCACAGCCGAAAAACTGAACAATCATTTCCGAACCACGGGCAACACAAATCCCTTCTGCCACCTGAAGAGCCGAGTAAATTGATTTCACCGTTCATCTGGCACTGGCTTCCAGCCTACATCTATCATACGATGGATGATCCTTTTTTATTGCCACGCATCATCTCCTCATCCTCCTGTTACTGGGAGCTTCCCATTCCCGACGTTGCCCTGTACCGTCATTCGCTGACTTTGTCGATTATCTTTTCCTATTATATTTTTTATTTTGGTTTTGTATTTCTGTTGCCCTTGCCCAAAAACCCCCGGGCAGGTAGCAAGTGCGCGAAGGTCCTAGGATTTTTCAAAACAAAATCAGCAGGCGGTTTAGACGGGAAGCAAAAAAATCCATTTCCCTTTCCTTTACAGAAAATGGAGAGATGAAAAGTATTAAAAATAAACCCTACTGCACCCCGGTGCCCCGGATGGTGCAATCAGACGTGAGACAGGTTCACAGCCACTACGCGCGCACAGACGTATCTTTGAGGCGTGTTGCGTGCGGCAGGCGAACCGGAAAGGCAACCTGACCGATACAATCCCCGAACGGAGTCCTGCAGCCTAAAGCTAAAGCCTTTCAATCGATAATTACCACCATAAACAAGTTCATCCCGAACCAGACTCGTGATTGTGTTTTGTTACCGTCCCGTTTATTCCATCTCGCTCGGTCGGGCTGGAATTTCATTCCCTCGCAAACAGTGAGCTTAGACGTTCGAATTCTGGAGCATGAATGTACGAAAATATTGCTTCCTTCTTAAGCAAAATGCTGCATAATGGTGCTCGGTGAGTAATCGAAGAGGTGAGGGTGAAATTATGGCACGGCTTTAGGATGTTAAAATTATGAAGCTAAAACCTCAATCGTACCGCAAAATTAACAATCGGTAAACATCAAGCAAGAAGACATAACATGAGAAGATATTTTTGGGGTTTATTCTATTAGAGGATTAAGCTTCTGTGGAAATGAGAAAATTTTGCAAAACCATTAAAAATACTAATCTATTTCATAATTTAAAGCATTATTTAAGGAAAAAAGTACAGTATATGAGAAAAAATTAACCATAGCTTCCACAAAGATACCAACAAAAACACAACTGAATAGTTTCCTTAACTCTTCTACTTCTTTTACAGAACAACAATCCCTTTGTTGTCTGCTATTTATGGCATTCATGTCTTGATTTTACACGACCCCGCAGCATCAGGATATTATCAGTTAAGAACACACTCTCCGGATGAGATTCAATCCCCGGTCATGCCTTGTGAAGATCGCCACCACTACCGCCTCGACCACCGAGCCACTTCAGTCTCAGGACGCTAGTAGCACAATAAGAGTGTACGTCACATTTTCTCACGTTTATTGTTGCACACTAAAAAACAAACCAGTGCAACACGTCCAACCATTTTACCACTGCCATTTAATGATTCATTTATTTTCCACCTGTACTAGCCGTACTGCTTCGGACTTTATTTTTTTCTCTCCTCCCGGGCGATCTCTCCTTATGCCCAAATCTGTCTGTTGTGTTTCTTATCTACCGTTGGAGGCCTTTTCGCCAACGCTACCCAGAGGCGTACGGTTGATCGATCGTCGCATTTTTATTGCTTTCTAAACCCGTACTCTCTCATTTCTTTTATTCAATTTATAAATGGTTCGTCTGGCTATGTGTGGCCCTTGCTGGGCACAGCCCACTCCCCAACTCGTCATCGATCGAGAAATCGTCACTCCACTCCGGCAAACGATCATTCGCAAAATCGTTGAGTTATTTTCTTCCTCAGTAACGCGCTGACTCATGCGTGTGATCCGATTTCGATTGCGTTTCAGCGCGTTTCGTTCCACACACACACGCGAGTACGAGAGAAGAGTTTTTCTTCCGCACGAAAGGAAAGATTCATATGAGTCAGGGACATCGGATGTACGGTGAGACATCGATGGAATGATCGAAAACAGAAAAAAAGGTGAAGAAATCAAGTAACGATTGCCAATACAATCAGACTGTGCACACCCTGCAGCATCCAGCCAGTGCAGTGCGGGTCCGGTCCATGTTCGGTTCGTTTGCAAGACACACAGTGCAGGACAACTGATACATAATATTGCAAACGGCCCTAAGCAACAGTCTCGCAATGGCGCGCAATCGCGCTGGTGAAAACGGCAAAAAAATGTGTGTAAGTCCTCCTGGGGACTGGGGCACGGGAAGGAAGCGGCTGAACAAGATGTCCCACCGAAGAAGTGGCCGGGCACGAATGGAGAGCCATTTCCATCGATAACCCGTTAGCAAGCGGTATCCCGTTCGGTCGCCCGTTCGGATTATTGCGCGTACACATTTATCTGTCGCACCGGAGCAGTCTGCGGCCAATCAGCTCCATTCTGCACACGCGCATTCCTTTCTGGTGCGCAAAAAGGGAACGCTTTCCCGGGGTTCGAACAGACTCGCTTTAAAAGTCGCGTGTATATGTTTCGGTGTATGTACCCCGCGCATAAACGAGGCCACATACCGACCCACGGTGCACCAGCATCCCGCATTCGACAATAATTCGTTCGTTAGTTTGTTCTTCACTACCACACCATTGGTGGGGGTGGGAGGCAGGAAGGTGGGTTGGTGATTTGGAGTGAACAAAAAAACGAGCTCGTTCCATACACGAAACATCGCAGCCCTTTAGCTAAAGCGCCAAAGGGGCCTTTTGATGCTTGACTCTTCTCAACAAAGTGCAGCCTTTCGTGGCTGGCCGGAGTAGAAGAGACAGTTAGCAACATAAGCGCTCGGTGAAGGTTTCGAACCAGAGTAAGAACCTCCGAGAAAGGGCTATGCATATGTGTGAGGTTTTTTCCAACCGTTTTGCGAAGGCGTTAAGAAAGTAAAGCAGGAATCAGCGATTACGATCGGAAGCTTTGGGAACGAGAAGTGCCTCCTGACGTTGAGGAGGGGGGGGGGGGAGGGATGATTGGAATTGGCAAAGAAATTTATGTAATGAAAACACATTCCACAAGCACATTGGAACATGCCAATGGAACATATTCAACAACTGATGTTAACATGTGTTTTTGCAAAGGAAAAGATATTTCATAAAACATGGTTAGTTATAGCGAAAAGTAAAACAAATAAAAAAAAACCGTATAAAAATAACAACAATAAATTTGAGGGTAACAAAAACAAATAAAGTGCAAATTACAGAACATTAATAACATAAGCAAGACAATAAACAATAAAAGAGTAATGCAACATGACAAAAGAAAATTAAAATTGAGAAAACAAAAATAAAAAAATTCCTATTCCGATTTTTTTACATTTTAATAATAATAAATTAATTGATTAATATATAAGTGGAGTCGAATAATTTTATGAAATCTTTCCTGCAAATAAATTGGAAGCTTCCCCCTTAAAAAGCTTGGAACAGAAATACTATATCACATTACATTATACACCCTCAACACACGTCCGCGTTCGTTCTATTTACTTCTAACCATTGCGGAAGCAATCCGAGGATCCCTTGTGCGTTCCCTCCACCTTATTGCAAACCGTTTCTGCTCCATTTGCAGAAACAGCAAAACCATACCTTTTCCTGAAGGATGAATTCCGTTAGCTTTCCACACCGTACAGGGCCAGATACAGTTAGATGTCGAGCAGGGAGCGTTTGCGTGCGTATCACAAAAACCCAAGTCAGTCGGGGCCGATACGTAGCAAAACAAAAAAAAAAGAGCGCTAAAAGGAATCGCTCAAACTGGAGCATGCTGGGCGCAAATCGCATCACATCAGTTTCTTCCCCGAGTGGAGCAGAAATTCATTCCATTTGGCTGACGTTTAACGGGCAGGCGGGAAGAATGGAGTAGCCCTAGGGAACACTGGAATCCCTAGGAATCTAGAAATGGATGCCTGGAGGCTATCGACTCGTGGTTCCTTGCGGAAAAAGAAACAATTACCATAAATCTTCCGTAATGAGAAATTGTTTGGTTCCTTTTTCCGCGTGTTCCGTTTGTTCTGTGCACGTATCCAGTGACAGTGGCGAAGGGAACAGCCCCGACAGAAGAATGAAGTAATTAGAAGTCATAAACAAACCAGATGGGAGTTGTGGGAGTACACATACAGTTGGCAAAATGGAGAAAAGAGCTTAGTGAGGGCTTGAGATGCCAGAGTTGAGCCACTTGAATTATTGTGCACGTGTGCGATAGAAACTGAAACGGATTCTAATTTGTATCGACCGGAGAAGGATGTTCCGAGCGCCTGTACGTGTGGGCGAGTACTCATGCATCTCAAATTACCATGACTAATCGACACGATCGTCTTAGTGATCGAGTTTCACGACCCTTAGGAACCTATTACATTTTACAGATTTAATGCAAATTTATTGCTCTCATATAGCCATATATTCAACTAGGAAAACTATTTTCAATTTATTGAGAAAATATGTTTATACACAAGAGAACTTCCCCTATTCAGAAAATCATAATATTCGCCAAGTCATAAAGATATTGCACAAGGTCAAACGAATGCAATGCCACATTCATCTGTTGTGGCCCGACATACCTAATTCCTACTCGGAAATATCACCCAAGTTCGTGCGACCTTAAGCAAACCGAACGCCGTGAATAACGACCGAGCAGATCCTATTGGAAATCATCACCCCGAAGCGATACATCTCCACTGTGTGTCAGCAAGAGAGGTCGCGGCCCAGCAAGAGAAGGTGCTGCACATTTGCATTTTGAGGTCCGATTGCAAATGGCTAACCGACTGAAGGAAAATCGCATCATCACTTCATGTGTGGCGTTGCTCTCAGACACATAAACACTAAAAACACAAGAAAAAGCGTCTCAAAAAAGCAATGATCGTTTCCGTTCGTTAATATGAAAGGTTTTGCTGCACCATCAGGCACCGGTAGCAGTTTCGAAAACCCCATTTCAATCATTTCGAGCTCGTGTGGATAGGTTATATGTCTCCGGTCGCGGTGTATATCGGCCCGTAGGCTTAGTTTTGCCCGTATTTTAAATGCAAACATCTCTCAACACGCAGGACAGAGTACGTTTGTCGCTCGTAGCGAAATGCCATTAATCTCATGGCACCGTTTCTCGCACTCACTCGCCCACCGTCGGCCATTGGATGTCCTTCAACTGTAGCCGTTGGCTTCGATCGATCCGACATCCGAACCGGCAGGCATGATTTATCTTTGCATCCAATGCTGTCATGAATTGAAGATTGCATACCCAGATATCGATATCGATCGGTGGGCTCCGTTCGGGCTCCATTAATTGCTCTCGTGTGGCAGGAGCACATGCAAGCACTCGTTTGCATGATTTGCTCCATTAAAAGCTGCATACAAAAAACTGCACGGTCATGCGGTGGAAACAATGCATTTTATTCAAGTGCAAACAAATTCGATTAATGTACTTAATGTTACAAATAAAAGTAAATCAAATTTGTGGAAAGTTCTTAGCCAAGGAAATGTAAGCTTTTTTGTCATTTAAAACAATAAAACGAGTGAAAATACAGCCATCAACATCATATAAGCCACAGATGACACAAAAGACTTCAACGCCACGTCAAGCGACGAACCTCACGCTGCTAATTAATCAAACAGAAAATCCACACGAACGCGATTAGAAAAAAAAACATGGAATGCCGAAAACTAAGCGCCGAAAAATGCACCCGACCACGACACGTAAAATCCCATCGAGCGATTCATAATACACACCGCGCGCAAAATAGCACACGCGTTAGCCGCGCAAAGTGCTGGGGATGAATTATGAACCATGTGTGAAAAAAGCTCTATCCCCCACATCGTCACCACAGTACGCAATGTTTGCGCGGACATGACCTCATCCTCCAACAGCCCTTCCACACGAACCGCCCGGATTATCATACCGAAACCAGTCAAGCAAGACACAAGGGCCAACCATCTGATCATCGGAGAGGAGCAACAACAACAAAATCAAAAAACCACGCAAATCATTTTCACCCGGTTCTTCCGGATTCTAGTCGGGCATCGAGCCCGTTTTGTGGCGCTTCACCGACTCTACCACCGATGACGAAGTTGACCCGTTCTTGCAAGGGACCGCACGGTTGCTGCCGGTGGTTGTTGACGATGCCGATCTACACCACCCTTCCATCAAAGTCACGTGCACGTTAGACCGGCTTTTCTGCAGAACGGGTCTTCACTCTGCCCGCGCACACGTCACAAAAACAAGCCCGAACACACGCGTTTGACGGATGACAGTTCTACCAGCGGCATACGATTCGATCAGTTGTCAGGGTGATCTGCCCGGGGAGCAACAACAACACACATGCTGCACCAACACATACCCACCCATGCGGGTGCCCAGGACTGGTTCGTGACGCGTTACGACCACACCGCAGTTCCTTCAACCTGATCCTCGACGCCATACTTGGTGCGTGTGTGTGCGTTTGTGGGATGGCTTTTCTCTTTTGCTCACACAACGACGTCGCGACGCAATCTCCGGTGTCTTCCGGTGCGCACGGGAACGCAATTGTCCTCGGTACGGTCGTCGTACGATCCCCGGGGTCTGCAATTAAGTCGCACAATAATAGCAATAATAATAAACATCGGCCCTACATGGGCTGCCGCTGGTGTTCTTCAGGAAGCGCGCGCCGAGGACCCGCGATCGGACCAGCGATCCGTCGCTGCCTGTCCACGCTGGTTAATAACAGCCGTGCACACGTAAATATGCCGCACCGTGCTGCAGTTCGCCTTTTGCTTCCTTTCGCCTCGTTAATGCAATGACTCCCTTTCTAAACTTCAGCGTACTACCGGGTAGTATGCTTTTTTGTAGATCACCCATTGCAGGGGGAAACAGAGCAGCAGTTGGAGTGCAATCGGTTATGAAAGATAATTTGTTTAATCTAAAAACAAACAGGAAGTCATACTCAAGCATTCCCACCGAACATCATTTTGTGACAATAAAAACATTGAAAACGTTTTACAATTTAAAAAAATTAAAACAAGCAAAAACGATCATTATTCATGATCTATTAACGTTATATCTTCCCAAAGCATTCCCTTATTCGAATCATATGAACCACACATCCTGGAAGCTTTTATCAGATAATCAGGACGTGCAGGAATGATCCAAAAAGTATATAAAATACATGAACAACCTATCAGCCTTTGGAAGAAAGAAAGTGAACAAGAATAATGAAACGGACCATGTACAGGATATTGAGACTTTCAGATTGTTGCTAACTTTTCTTTCTCTCCTTTTTGGGGCTACATCTCCTGTTCCAATGTCTGGTGGAATTGTGCCCATAGCTGTTTTCCAAAGGGATATGTTTTTTTTTTCTTTCGATACCTCACAATCGTGCGTCATTGTTGGAATATTTTTCCCCATTCGGGGTTTACTGAGATTTTTCATTTTATTCCTCTACTTTCAACAATGTTTCTGTTTCCCCCTTTATGGGGATTTCTACACACCTCACTCGACGATCAACTGCGTGTTCTGTTTTAATTCCTCCCCACTTTATCACGTTATCGTCCGTATGGGAAACCCAAAATGTTTATGGTGGAAATGTCATGACATTTTATAGGTTGATGGGGAGTTTTTTTTATTAATATCATTATTGTTGTTATTTTCATCGCTTCTTTCTTCACCGTTTACGGCTACACCACCACCACCCAGAGGGGGTGTACGGTGTGTGTTGGTTTCATGCTGCGCCTTAGTATGCGTGTGCTAGGGCGTGCGCATACGAAACATGCGAGCAGAAGAAAAAACTCAAAAAAATACCAAACACATCCCGAAAACTGATCGCGGCTTCCACAACATTCATGCATGATCAAGCCAAAAGCTTCTTGCCGGAGTATTGGTGGTTCCCTTCCCTTACTTCCTCTCCCCTCCAATTCCTTCCCTATAAACCCCTCTCTCTGTCCACTCACCCACCGACATCATTTCCATTCAACAACCATACAGGCAGGAATCAACAACACCAGCACAACAACACCAACGATGACGATGGCTTCTCGTAGTTCAAGGCGCAATCTCTTCCTACCGACCAAAAAGAGCAACAGAATCTTGGTTCTGTTGCGCATTTTTTTTATGGTTTTGTTGTTTTTTATCTTTCTCCGTGTTCCTTCGTTCTGTGTGCGTCTTTTCACTCGCTCTCGCTCTTTGGTGGTTTTGGCCATCTTGGCTTCTCACTTCTAGTTTCGAGCACAGCGTGGTACTGTGGCGCATGCATAACCGTGTACCGGTGTGAGTGAGGACTTACACATATGGTTATTTTTATCCCAAACTACCATGATTTAGTCTCTCCTTCTCGCTTTTGCTTCTCCATCATTTCATTTCTCAATTTATTCCATCATGCTCTCTATCTTGCCTTTTACCTTCCATATCTACTCCTTCTCTTTAAGGTGTTTCCTCCCAACATCTCCACTATCACCCCCCTTCGCGTCAAGTGACTCTTTCCGCATCATTGGCATGGCAACACTTTATGGCTGAGAGTTGGCGATCGAGAGGATCGGCGCCTCCATCAACTCACACACACACACATACGTACCCTATCAAGGGGGAATGATTTTGGGGGCGCTATAAATACAAAACCCATTTAAAAGTCATGAAGTCACCCCGAGAGTGGCGAAAAGCTTTATATCATCAACTCAACACACACACACACACGAGCACATTAATACAACATTACACCCTTCAAAATGTGTGCAAATTGTTGCAAGTTCCTATCGCATGTCCTCTCGTGCGCGTGTGTTTGTGTTCTTTCCCAATGGAAGCTTGGGGACACGTTGGAGACAATATTTCTGCACGACCCAAAAGGGAAACATCTCCCCCGGGAGAACAGTGCACTCGCCAAGCGTGCGGATTATTTCCGCGGCTCCGAGATAACTTCGGCAAAGCACCAGCACGACTACGCGAGCTGCTGCAGGAGACGGAGAATTCGAAAACCAAGAAAAAAGCTTTTACTTCCAAACGAGCGATATGTGTATCTCCCGCTTCAAGACAGGCGGTGACTTGTACACTGCCTCTTTTACCCATTTCTTCCACCCATCGTGCCGCAATGCCTACAGGCGGATATTTCTCCAAGCACACACGGACACGGTCGCCCATTTCGCTCGGCAGTCTTTCGAGCTGTCGGAGAAGACACACAATCCCTCTGTGCAGATACACGCCAGGGTAAAAGCTAGTGGGGGAAAAGGGCGCTTTGCACAACGGAGATACATAATGGCATGCAAAACGCGAAGGCAACGTTCTTTTCGCGGTCTCCATCTCGACACCCCGTCCATCTTCGGATTGACAAAGAAACCAGGGAAATGGAATATTCTAGTTCTCCGGGCTGGTGGTAAAAAGCCTTTGACGGTTTACACCGCAAAACGGTCAGCTTCAAATGGTTGCTACTCCTTACCTTTTTGTCTACTGACGTGCCGGAACTGGATGGTTTTTATTTACCGCCCCACCGTCAGCGATGGGAAGACACCACGAGAGATGTTGCTGATTTAATTTATCTTTTCCCGCCTCTGCAGCAGCTTACGGCTCTGTATAATCCACACCCCATTCGTAGCACAGCCGACTCCTCAACAGCACAAAAACCACTCGCCTAAAGGCGCACACGTATATTGGCGCTATTTTTGCCTTTAATTTCGCTTCCTTGCACTACGATTGCACTTTATTTCCGCGTTGCACCTTGACTGCACTAACGCCGTTCCGCTTCCTTTTTCTCCACTAGCATTCGCGTTTGTACGTCACCGCTGGTGCATCTAAACTTCACTATACATATTTATTTCCTTTTTTTCTTGCCGCTTTTGATTCGATCCTTCGAAATTTGAACACTCACTCACGATAAAACACACACGCTACGTTCACCAAGCACGGTCGTGTAACATTGGCGCAATGATACGAAGAAAGACTTCAACGGTTGGGCAGATAAGCGACGAACCCGGGACACGTTAGAACGACGAACGATTCCTTGTCATTTCCTTCCAAGCTGATACGCCTGCTCGTTAAGAACATTCACCGCGGTCTTCACGAAGCACTAGCCAGATTCTTCGATACACCGAAGCACAACCACCAGCACACACGCACGCAACGTGTAAAACGCACAGTTTACGCGCGAGCGTGACGGTTCGAGGACGATACAAACACTATCCGGTGGTACTGTATCACACTACCCACACTCTTCCTGCTCCGCTCACTACCGAGCGCAGAGGAGCACGACACATTCCACACCTCCACAACCAGCTAGATCCTTTTGGCGCTTCGTCCTGACTAAATATTCACCTATTGTTTCACGGGGAAACGAGCACGATCCGAAACTGTTGGCACATCCACCGCTAGCAGGTGGCTCTTGGATAGTAGCGCAACACTGTTACGAACGACAAAACCGCGGGACGCACGTACGAAACGGTTTCCTGCGTTTCGTTTCTTAGCAACTGCGCAGCAACGGGCAGCAGAGCAGTAACGATCTGAGACATACGACACGACCCTGCGAGCCAACAACCGAAGCGCTTACGAGTGCCTCAGCGTCGACGGCAAATAGCAGCAGAAACAACCCGGCAACCCGTCCAACCACTCACCTCCGTACCGCCCGCACCGAAGCGATGTGTTGGTGGAATAGTAAGTACTGCACCAACACATACGCATATGACGGCAAGCCCGTTCCGTGTCCCAAGGAGCGAGAGAAAGGGAATCCCAGCCACTGCTGGCACCGATCGAAGCCGATGAAGCGGATGAAAAACGATCACCCGTACGCACACAGTACCGTCGATCGTTCAGGCGTTGTCTTTCCTGCTCGTGCTCACCGCCATTGGATCTCGTTCTTAACGTTGCGGCCCACTCACTTACGCAAACCAACACAACGCTCGACAAATGTCAACGCAAGTGTCGGAAAGGGAAGGGAAAGAGGGGTGGAGGTGCGGTAGGTTCAAACCTGCCACCAGCGAATGAGGAGGAAAGATTTATGAAAGAGATCGACAGCAAGAGAGAATCATATCTTGCAAGTTAATACGCAGGGATCCGGAGGCTTGGAATTAAATCAGTTTTGAGGAACAGTGCTGTAATTGTGTTTTTTTTTTTAGATTTAGAATTCAGTGTTTCTAAGTTCTGTTTATAGAAAATGAAATACATTGTCTTAGCATACTAAATTAAAAAAAACTTTTCTAACTTATAGAAAACAAAATTAAAAGAATAGTACTTGAAGCACTCAGGACTTTTACTAAACATTCAATAAGCCAATTGAGTGAAGAAATCCGGTCACTAAAAGATCGCCAGAATTGCTCTAGGGTGATACAAATATCCTTGCGTGTGTTGGTTACGATCGCAAGCACAGCTCGCGCATGATTCAAGCGAAAAGATCACAAAACGATCGAGCCGTGCAGGACGGTGGCCCAAAGCAACCACATCCACAACCGACGCCGACGCTGTCTATTGGGGTCTGCTCTCAATCGCGGTCACCTCGAAGGCTGCTCGAGCTGTCATTCCGTCATACCAGCGTCGTTGTCAGGTGGGCCCCGTGAGTACGTATTCCATTTACCGGTGTATGTGTGCACACGCTCCAACCGAGCAGTTGGAGCTAGAAGCGGTGGAGGCCGGCAAAAGCTTAACTTTCAAGAAGTCACAAGCGGCGCGCATTTTATTATGGCAAGGTATTTTGACCGTGGACATCGCAAGGCTATAATCGTCCGACGGGTCGCTCCTTCTGGATGCTGCCGGTTTGGCAGGATGGAAACCGGCGGAGGTTCGGGTGTGAGATTCACGCGCTTCCAACGATGCGCGGCCAATAATGCGTGGGAGACGTACAGCGGAAGAATCAAACAACCAGGAAGAAACACTGTAATCTGCAAATCGCACAATGAATTCAACCACGACGCTTCAAGAAACCGTTCGCTGGTGGATTGAAGATGGGATTATTGTTATTCTTGCCGAATCTTCATTGGGTTTATATTTCAGATTTTTTGCCCACAATTGCAGCACGACACTTGCAACTAAACTGGCACGTGCGCACAAAGAAACCCTGTTCCCGCTTGGTAGTGTTGTGGGTTTGAAAATTTTGTTACCCATTAAGAACATGAAGAAGGCACAACAAACAAACAAAATCTCTATCGACACACACGGAGAACAAAATAAATTAGTGACCGATATTAACCTAGAATCGAATGAAAGACGGAAAGACATCAACACTTGAACAGGCAACGAACCCCTTTTTTGTCTCAAGTGTCACTCTGAAAATGGTAGAAGCATTCGTATTTGTTCAAATTTTAAAGGTAGATTCAGATATAAGTACATTAAATAAGAAATATACTTTTTGCTATAATTGTTTTTTTTTAATTTAATTTAAAAGTAGTTTTAAAATAAATTTTCGACATTTTACAGTACAGTGAATAACCCCGATAATCTTTGAATCGTTTGGAGATGCTTGCCCACAACCCATTATGCGATCGCCCGTTGTGGATACCGTGTTCCAGAAACATTCAAATTCAAATAGCCCCCGCGGGCAAAGGGTATTAATCCGATTCGATCCGATACATAAACTATTCCTCTTTCGCCACATCTTCTTCCAGCAGGGGAAAATCACTAATTCGAAATTAATATCGCGCCCGGTGGGACAACACCCCAGCAACCGCAGTTCACAGTTTTGTGGTGATAGCATTTATCGATTTTCGGACTGGCCCGGTGAGTCAGAAATGGGAAGTTCATCCACCGCACTGCGTCTTAGGCAACGTATAAAATTGGAGGCCTTTGGGAGGGTGTTTGGTTTCTGCTCGAATCTAGCTCCCCATCTGGGGACAAATAAATCTTTCTGCCTATCATGTGTCGGGTAACAAATTATTGACAAAAAGCCAGCATTGACACTGAAAGTGCGAATGTTTCAAATCGAAAAATAATAACCAAGATTCGATTTTGAAACGCCTCATTGCGTTTGCTCCCCTCGGATGCTGTGCGTCGATGCACAGGGAACTGCCCGCTCAAGAGTTCCTCAGGCATCCTCTGGCTTCAGGCCATCCCACTCTCGCATCGCTATTGAAAGAATCTTGTGCCAGCTCATAAAGAGTGATGTTATTTATTTGTGTTTTTTTTTTCCTCCTTTTTCATCCAAAACAATCCTCGACAACCGATCGACTACCTCCCTGTTACCCAGAGTGAGTGCGTAGCGATTGCGTTTGTCCATCAAAAGACTTCGATGCGTTTGCCGTGCATGGCGATGAACCCGTCCGTACACATAAGGGTGGCACAGCATACATACGCGGACCGCGATCGAATCCGAACAGTGTGCGGGAGCACCACCGGACGGCAACGGACTTATCATCATCAACGTCCTCCACCGCCGGCAGGTATTATGGTGGGAGGCAACACAATGCTGGAGAAGCTGGACGCGATCGTCTCTTGTATGCGTTCCGTCGTCCGGCGATGTCCGAAAACAGGGGGAGAAAAAAGAACCGTCGCGAAGACGTCGATCTCTCTTTGTGGCTCTCCGCCACAGAAATCACGATCCACAACACCACAAGTGTTGATTCTGGCACGCACCTATAGGCTGCACACTCGCGCACCAATACTGCTGCGCACTCGGGGATGCTGCAAATCCAACATGGCTTCCGCGAACACACACGGCCGCGGAACATCGCGACATTCAAACGGAGCGCTATCTTCCCTGGTATGTGTGAGAGTCGCGGCATTCGTTATACCCCCTGTCTGTTTTCATCTTTTATTTTTGCTTTAATTATATGTATGTGAACGATCATTTGTTGTTTTCCTTTTTTTATGGAGGTGTAATAAATAAATGTATGTATGGTGCCCGTACTAGGGATGGTTGCATGGACGAGGAGCTGAAGTAGCGACGATGACTTCCAGAAGCTGGCCACTGTAGCGACGTGGGGATGGAGACCCGCGTAAGCAGGGTGATGAGATTGAAACTTCCTCGTACGATACGGCAGCAGATCAAGATAATGTATTTTTAAATATCTGATGAAGCACTTACAACTAGGTAAAGACAAGTACATAAAGCGGACGAGGCTTTTGAAGAAGAAAAAAAGCTTACAATTCAAATAAAAATTAGTTAAATATACTTAAGTTAGTAGAATATGAAATTTTAATAAGAAAACTTCAACTCAATCTTTTGGATTGGTTTAAAACGAGAAAAATAATTATACCAAATGCTAAAGAAAAATTATTAAATTTATCCTAATTATTTTTAGTAAATTCAATTCAAAACAAAAAATTAAGAAACATCGTATAAAACTTCGTACCGTCGCCGACGTACACATTCGTGACCTGTCACCGTGCAACATAAGCAAAATAAAAAAACACTGAACATTAAAAGGGATTCTCCTGCACTTCACGCGACCAAACCCAACGCGTACAATCAACAGGACTATCAGCCACTCGCGATGGCCAAGAAAACAAACAAAGAACGAGATAAAGTGAAACATTAACGAAAAAACAGCAACGAAAACAACCAACCACAACAAAAAAACGCAGAAAAATGAACAACAACAAACTATGAAGTGCATTGAAACAAACGAGCAGCAAGATAGCACTCGTCCGTGTTGTTGTATTTAAAATGGTCCGAGCATTGTTGGGGCCCGCAATCAGCATGAGTAAATGGAAAGTGAACCGAAACCGAAACCGAGAAGCGATGGAAAAAATGCCATTCTGTCGTTGTACTCCCCAAAATCGGAGTTGATAAGAAGAAAGAAAAAAACACACAATACGAAGGAAACTGTGGTCACCACCATTTCCATCTTGCGGCAACTCCAAAAACGAGCCCAAAAGAATGATCGTGCATAGCAGTGAGTGAATCGTCCCAAAAGGACTATGGGCATAATTTTTTTTCTTCTCAATTCGTTTTACTCCTTTTTGGAAAGCTGTTGCTGGTCGGGCGGTGAGAAGTGCTTACAATTTTTACTACGGCCCTGGGAAACAGGATGCCTGTAAGGGGGAAGACACGTTTATAAAAAAAACATCATACACACACGTATATGTAACTCAAGGGAAACGGGCCAAAAAACAAAGCCACAGAGAACATTTCATTTCGTGAATGATTAAAGACAAAAGATAATGAGTTATCTGTCCGGCGGGGATGGAAAAACGTTACACATGGCTATAACGGAGGCTCAGCGCCCTGTCTCATCTTTTTTCCACCAAACCGGGTGACCGGTCGACGAAAGGATGCAGCGGCCGGAATGAAGCCGGTCGAGGCAACGGGACAACACAGCGCAATAAGGCGAAACGTTTACGAACATTCACGCGCGGGAAATGGGAGGACTTGTAAGGAGTTGTTCGAATGGTTCAAGAAGAAATCGGGAGAATGTAAGAGACTCGTTCCAGGACATGATGTTGAGTGCAACAGTAAGCGAAGGGTTTTTTTCCCCCTTTATTCGGGAGGTATGCATTGCGTTAAATAAATGAAAGGCAAAAATGTTTTAACCATCCAATAAACTGCTCGATCAATGGTTTCGTTGAAACACTTTCTCTCTGGAAATTCGATCTGGTTTTTTTGTCTTGTTAAAGTTCTTGATCGAAGTTCGTTATTTGTACCGATCGTTACTTGATATGACGACTTGGAGGGATTAATTTCACACAGAGTTAAAATTTTGTAACAAATATTCACTGTATAAAATGAATATAGACGTTTTAAATGAACATCATAATTAATCATATAATTTAATAAAATATTTTAAAAGAAAATTATATAAAACCTAGTAATAAATTAAGAAAAAAGCCTTACCTTTTTTTAAAATATGCAACTATCATTTATAAAAAAAAACATGCAACGTTCATCGAGATTGAGAGAAACCTTTTATGCATCCTTAAAGCAACCCAAATTGCGCAACCGAATTGTACCACCCAGCATAAGACGAAAATTTGCGTAGGCGAGGACACCTTTCCGTTTCAGAGATCTAGTTTCGTTCGGTCGTTGTCGTTGTCGTTTTTGTTGTATAAGTTATTCATTTTATCTTACCCTTCCACACTGTCGTCCACTAGCAGGATGTTGGCATGTATTCTTTCCATCTTTCAACAGATTTTCGAAATCCGGGACCTCGATTAATGCAGGTCGCCGAAACACGCGGCATGAATCCTTTATGCATTTTATTGCATCCATCACTTTCGTTAGCTTTTGCATAATGTTCATTTCTTCCTTTTTGTTTGTGCTTAATTTCGTTTTAAGCTGTGATTCGTAAACTAAAAAATAAGAATTACTCATCGGAAGTTAAGGGTGAAAATATTTTTCAATCATTAAATATTAAAACCACACTTTTGCTGCCGCCTCATTAATCCGCCAAACTGGGAAGGAGTGAGATGACGCCATCAAGAAATGTGAAGAAAAAAAAACAACCACCCATGCATTGGAATTAATTCGTTAATTAACCGAAAAAACGATAAATCTTCCCGTCGGTTAGTTGCAATCGCTGCACCGGTAATGCCCAATTAAAGTGAAGTGACGAATCCGTCATAAAGAAATTACTGATCGTAATGTAATAATCCATTATACACCTGCATACAATCCGGGCCAGTGGTACGAATTTTGTAGCAAACTGCAAGAAAAGTTCATAAACTTAAGCAAAAGGGACTCTTCATAAACGAAATAAGGTTATTACCAAAAGCTTACCCATAAACTGGTGTGCGTTTATTGCAGGCGGTTAGTTATAAAAGCACATTTGCACATTTTATATCAACAACAGCGTCAAATGAAAACGTCACGCTAATTGACTCCATTTTACCTTCCCCTCATAAACCCCGGTACACCGTAACAGGTTCGTTCGCGTGCGATTGTGCTGGCGACAGCATCGGCGGCGTTCTGGTTACGTTTGAAGTTTACGTAACCATTTTCTCCGCAACCATTTCACCGATAAATGATACGTGATTCATGTGCTACGGACATCTCGGCGGAAAGTGCGAACGCTTCAGGGTGCGTTCACATCAAAAGGTACCATACGAGCCCATAGTTTACAGCGCAACTTGGCGCAGTTCAATTGATTTTATCTTATTGCTTTACTTGCCCTACAAGTAAATGAAAATCGAAACTCCCCAGTACTGATGAGATATGCACTGTTTGTACCATTTGTTTTGAAAAGCGAGTAGATAAATATTCATTAACAAAGGTACATGCTGTTTTATGTTTATTGCTCTATTCTAAACAAATAATTTATGAAAAGCAATGGGGTACATGAACTAATCCCTGATAGCATTTTTATTAGTTGTAAATTTTATTAATTGCTTGCAATTATCTAGATTAAAAAGCACACATATTTGAAGTGTTTTGGGTAGAGGCGATTCAACCTCACTGACAGGCTTATTTGATGAAGGCATTTCATCCTAGATATCGAAGAGGCCCTGTTCCTTAATTTTTATAAACTGTTGCTTCCTATCGATCGTCTTCCTTCATCAGATTCTGAGATCTGGTCACTGGTATTGGGGTTTCAACTTTCTTACGACCAGGATCTTCAAAGAGCTTGATCTTGGTAGTAATGATGTCAAAGTTTGTCCCCCTCCAAATATTCAGCATGCGTGGCCATATCTGACATAGTTTAAGTGGTAACACTGACTCATGATGTTAACTCAACTATCATTCTGCTGGGGGTCTCCACTGACTGCATAGTACAATAGATATGGGAAAGCGTAGACTGAGCTATGAAATACTTCCGGCTGTATGATTTCCCAGGAAAACATCTTGCTTACCATTCTAACTTACTGAAGGCTGAGGCTTACTTGGAAGCGGTTACGGAACTGATGGTAGAAGAAGTAGTAGACTGTCAAGGTTCCCATTGGCTAAGATGTCCCAAAGAGTCGTAGAACATTGAAGTTCATCAAGTCTATAAGTAAAGCATGATATCAGTGGCCTCCTTTTAGTCCAGAAGAACTCTCCATAAAAAATTACTTCAAGGATCCCCAGAGGTCGTCGATATTACCACAACCAAAGATTCCACCGTCAGATTCTGGTAGTTCAGGTAGGCTACTGATGTTGGGCTTCAACTTGAATTCGCCCTAGGACTTCTACAGAGCTAAATCTGCGACTGCATCGTCTTGTCAGCAATAGGCAGCTATTTACCTCAAGTCGGCCATTTTCACGACTTCCATTAAACCATGATTTCATTCATGCATTTCATTCATTTCTACTAGCCACCACTAGGTTTTATTTTGCCTGTCCTGCGCAGCATAATAAAATCGTAACAAGCGAACGATGCGAATAAGCGCCATCGTTTATGGTGCTGGGTAAATTTGTTTCTTCCTCGCTTTTTTTCCATCCTCAACCGGATCTAGCGTACCGTTGCGCCGCGTACAACCAAATGACAAGCGCACGAGCACGATGAATTAGTGCAGTCGGGCGTGAAGCAAGTTTGTGCTTTTCCTAAGCCGGCTTTTGCACCATTCCAAGGTAACGGAGGAGGAAATAAATCTCCTTTCTAGGATGCAGGTTTCATTTATCTACCGAAGCGCTGATAGCTTGTGAAAGGTTTTATTTATTTGATCTTTTTATTTTTTTCCTTCTTCGCCTTACGTTGGCACGAGACACACAGCATCATCGCTAAAATCCAAAGCTCGCCAACCCGTTGATTGGTACACGCTTTTGCTATGGATAGATAACGCTGTAAAAGGGAGACCCAGCCTAACCAAAGTAGGATACCAACCCACACAAGGCACGCGTACTGTTTACGTTGCACGTTGATTAGACTCATTATAGTGTCCAGTATCGTGATGGCAAGATGTGCACGATCGTGCACATTTTCGAATAATTATGTACGTAATATAGTCTTTTAGTGTTTCACTATATTTCATTTTGTGGTCATGACCATAAGAGACAGTTCCGTGGTGTTTGTGCTACAACCTTCTGGTCTAATGCATCAAAGCTCGTGGATCGAATCTCGTTAAGATCGGTGACGATTGCATTGCTTCAGATGGACTTGAAAAAAAACTATTGATTCAAGAAACTATTGATTCGAAAGTTCCAAAACAATTTACAATATCGACATTGAGGATATTTCTAAAAACAGTTTGCGAAGATTTTTTCTGATAACAACAAGTTATCTTTTTCAAAGAGCTGATACTCCCTTTAGTGTTATTTACTGAATAAACTAGAATACTTCCTTCAACTTTAGAGTTCAGAATGGGTTTTGTTGGTTTAATTTCCAATTTGAATTATTTCATCATTCAACTTTTTGGTTCGTAAATTGGTTAAGTATTTCCCCATTTTTTTTTAACTTTAACGGAAAATTTCAACTCAGCATTTACAGGAAAAGCAAAATCCCAAGCGAATGGAGGAAGTAATAAAAAACCAACTTCGTATTAAAATTAATCACTTCCTATCGTTTTTTTTCGCTCTCAATTTGCGCCTTTAACAGCTGGTTCAGTAGCCCTTTCACATAACTGTCCGTTAACAATCCGATCTTCACTGACCATCAGTGACACTGTAGGCAGCAGCTGCAGAAAGGACGAATTTTAACCGTTGGCAGTTAGAAAGCAAGGAAGTGAAGATTTTTCGCTCGGTGGCCCGCACAGAGCGGTAGACTTTCCCACGATTAGAACCGGCCAAACATTAGCATGAAAAATTAAAATTCTGTGTCTGTTGACCAACAACGACAGAGAAGAAAAAAAAACCCCTAAGCTCACACACGCCAACCGAAGCATCCCGCGAAAAGACACAAACCGTCGCAAGAGTAACCCGTTTGACCGGTACATTCCCATGGCCGAAGGATGCGTCCTGTTTGTCCATTCGCACCGGTCATCGCTGCTGATCACCTTCAAATTGCAGCTGCTTGACCGTTGCTTAGTCCTTAATCTTACGTACAGCACCGCATCCTCAACGACCGTCCATTGCCGGAGGGTCATCTTACGCTGGAGGGACAGTTGTGCAAAAAACACGAAAAAATAAAAATACGTGCTGGTTTGTGGAAGATTACACACCAGCCCGGTGAGTGACCAATGTCCAGTGAGTTAACCCTTCAAGACAGGATTCTGTTTCATCCGTCTACAGGCGCTTCCTTTTCTTGCCCGTTCCGCAGGACGGAAGCCTTCAGCAGGCCGTAGGGCCTTACGATTAAACAACGCTACCCTAAGAAAGGGACGAGCTAAAAAATCTTCCCCTACCGTTCCAACGGGAAGGCGTTGTCCACTGCGGAACGAAGTGGACAGTAAAGGGATGGGCTTTTCATTGAGCTGAACGTGTCAGTTTCTATCATAGCGCCGATTGTTTTTTTTCGCTTCACATTCATGGTCATCCTTGGACATTCGGTAGATTGATATCCTCGCTACCGTTCCGTATCGGACATGGAAGAGCAACATTCCAAGAAGGGTTGAAAGGCATTCATGGTACTGTTTCTGCACAAATAACACAGCATGAAATAAGAAATGGAATCAGCTGAAAAGTTCCCATTTTTTTGCTTACTTTATTCAGTACCATTTACTGGACGAGTACGAGACACTGACTACCGAAAAGACTGCAAACAGTGAAGATCAACATATCTTCCCTGTATGGCGCTAGCGCCTTCCAAACTTGTTTGTCACCCTTTCTTAATCGTGTTCGAAAGATTCGTTAGAAGTGCTTTTATCGCTTCTCCGTAGCACATATCCTTAGGGTTTGGACGAGGAAATCCTGGAAATTTGTAACCCTTTTTCCTTGTCTTATGTTTTTTTTCGTGTAGTAGAACATTTCTTTGTAGCGGAAAAAACAGCAGAAAGCGATAGATATTGAATAAAGAATTTAGAGAAAACTACAATCCATCTCTTGCCGGACAATGGAAAGGTTTTTCATTACGCGTGCTTAGCGAAGACAGTAATCACATTCTAGCTGGCTGAAGGTGTCGTAATTAAGCACAAGTAGGAATACGAACATTTTGGAATTACGCCGGGGAATGTTTTATAATGTTTCCCCCTGGAGACAATAATAAGACTGTTGTTGAATGAGGATGGGATTTTTGTTCTCTGTCTCGTATCGGTATTCCCTTACGGACGTAATTAAAATCGTTCATATAAGGTTAAGCAATGGCTATTCATTATAGTGCAGCAAGCAACAGATAATGAAGCTATTAAGCGACGTACCAGAAAATAATTGAAAGATGTTTATTTCCATCAAATATTTTACTTTTGTGGGATCTTTAAGTAAACTGATTCCATGCAATGGAATAATTTCAAATTATTGACATAAAAAATCCCTAAGAACATACACATGGCATTACGTGCTGTGTTCTTCTTAAATCTATTGCACAACAACTTCAAGAGATCTAAGGCGCAACGGGAAATTCAGTACTGCGGAGCCCAGATAGGGTTTGAGATAGCCCGGTTTAAAATCTCTTTTTAATAAATCTTGTAATTCAAATTTATTTTAAAACTAATTTACAAAGAACTGAGAATTTTGTAACAATTACGATTCTTTCTGCTGATTTTTGAACAATAGAGACTGAAATAGAATTAAAATTGACAAATAACATCCAAAACTACCAACAAACAGCAGAAGAGATAAAATCCATGAAAAAGGCCGTTTTTACTAGTTACTAGAATTTCAATGTTGAGGATGGCTGGTAGCAGAAACGATAGAGGTGTCGTTCTTCAGACGACAAGACGCTTGGATCGAATCCCATCCTGACCGATCACCCGTAAAGAGGACTTGACAATTCAGCTACGCGACATCAATTAAGTGCTTTTGTAAGCTTGGCCCAAGCAGGTCGTTAGACCTGGAAGATAATTATGTAAGTTAGTAACATGTTGTAATAACACTCTCAACACAAAAAAAATCTGAAGATTTCCACTAAATTCTATACATTGGATATGTACACGTAACACATAAACAGCCTGATCTACAACCAAATTATCTTTAATTTTACAAGCATCTAAAGCAACAAGCTTCTGGAAATATCTCCAAGTTATGGGAAAAATATAAAAAACCTAATATTTTCCCCCATATCTCCAGTGCCTTGAAAACCTCATAATGCATTCTAAAGTCCGCTATTCAATTTGCAGTTAACCCCAGTCATCACCTCTGCTTTTCTGCTCATGCACACATACTGTCCGCAGCACTCGGACAAGAAGACGCGTACGGATGGTTGTGTCATTCCAGCCTCCGGTTGAATTGTGACGGCTGTAAACAACAATTATCGATGATTTCAAAGAAAAAAAAAGGAAACCGAAACCTTCATCGCCTCATGGGAACGATTCCACCACGGATAAAACCATCGGTGCTGCTTATCATCGGGCCCATTTCTGCACGGTTTTGCCGCATCGTTGGCAGCGCGATCGATCATATATCAGGCAGGCGACAACGTGCGCAACAGTAATCGCCACCCTTAGCAATCGCGCGATGCACTCGCGTCATGTGTGCGAGATGATGATGCGCGTTGTCCGCGTGAGAACCGCACCGCGCGTTTATTATTCCCTCGTGCACGGCCACGCACGATCCGACCGCCATGATCGAACCGAGTCACATCGGTACCATCGGGCGGTCTCTGCAAAACGACTGTCCAATTTATCAATGTCCTGCTGGTTGACTGGCCGGAACGGGAGGCCGAACGGTACGAAGCAGCTGCGTTTTGCTCATCATCGAGAGGACACATGAAACGTTTCTCGGTGTACCCACGCATCTCTGCTTGCTGAGTGTTCCCCTTTTCTGCATGCCAGAGAACCCTTGACACTATAACAATCAATCGTTCTATTTAATGTAAATAATAATCACCAAACAGCATAACGATGTAATATGTCATTCAAACAGGGATTTTTTAGGCAAGGTTTTCAGGCTCTTTCTCAATATTCTTACTGTGAGATGAGTTGAAACTTAATTACGCAATGAGTATGTAACGAATTCAATTCAAGCATTTTAATACTTAACTTTTGATTAATTTGATTCACCTTTATGAAGAATTCGTAGTCAAAGCTCATCGCTAAACCTCAAGAAAAGATCGCAAGGATTTTCAACAATGAAGAAAAAGGCTTACAGTCATAACCATCTAAAGATCATAGATACTATTAGTTAACCCGTGCTAAAGTCTCTCGTGAGCATTCAGGAGGACTTCACAGTAAAATTACTACTTTATCATAAAAACTGCATTATGTTATCAGTAAACCAAACCTCACAAGACTTGCCTATGCGAATGATTAAACCCCCAATGCAAATGGTCAATCGGACCCATCGCTACTTTGTATCGGGCGACCGATAGCGTCAATCTTTGGTCGTAAAATTAGTTCCACGTTGTTAAAATTCGAAACGCACCATAAAAATCAATTTGCGTTCCGAACCGCATATCACAGCATCTTTAATCCGGCACGGGCCGAACCGAAGCCATATCTTTTAGCACCCACACGGCGAGAGTTTTGCCGCTGCTGTTGCCCGCTTCGTGCTGAAAGTCTTCATTTATCAAGCGGCCACATCGTTCCTGCTGTGCGCCACGCTTTTGCACTGTAATCAATCTTTAATGGACTTTGGATGGACTCTGCTGGAGCATGGTGAGTATTATTTTTAAACGATAAGGAACATCAATAAAAAGAGACGCCTAATAGTGCTTAAATTATAAAATGGATGTCCTTTGGGGAATAAATTAAATAAAATAACAAGAAGAATTTTAAAAAAATCCTCCAACACCAAAATTCTTCTAAGCCATAAATAGACATCAAATACATATAACCGCAAACAGACTATTGTTAGCCAATAGCAATAACATTTAGAATATCTTTACAAAAACTGACCATTGCTGAATAGCCTCTGAATATTGTGTTGCAAATTTTCGGATGAATAATTTGCATAATCAGACCAAAGGAGACACTTTTTTTCATTCCTTTCCATTTGGTTTTTAACTTGTGATGACGATGAGGATGTATTTGTGTTAAGATCAAGTTATTTCGAAGGGTGAGTGTTCAACAACTTTTTAACGATAAAATTTTAAAATGAAAAAAACAGTGTATTACTAATATACTTGTAAAAAAAGAATTGAATAAAATATAATTATAAGTTTCGGTGTAACAGACAATTGGTTTTACTTAATGGATGATAAAATAACTTCCAAAAAAGGAAAGTCTGCGTGAACACTACAATTATGGAGGTTTATTTTCACGATTCGATACATAGTCTTGCTCCCATTGAGATCGTACCACGTATTAGGAGGTAAACTTTGATCGGTGGCTTATATTAAAATTTCACACAACTCAAATACCAATCGTATACAAAAAAATCTATGTTTCAGACGTGGGGTGAGTAATAATAAGCTTTAGCTAAAACTACAATAATAAGCGTTTAATAAGACGTATTTAGATACAAAATGAAAGGGACGACTTATTGGCAAGGGTCGAAAGCATAACGACTCAATGCACCGTAGCACCATATGAATGCACCAGAACGATCAAGTAATATTGCACTGAAACGGAATACATTAGAATGTTCTTTTTTGCATCAACAAAATACTTGATAGATACCTTAGGAAACACACCTTTTGCAAAAAAGGACATTGGATCAAAATAAAGTTACCTCCTAACATCATGTTTGCTTACAATACCATTCTGTTTTTTTTCACACTTTTCACTACTACTCACAATACACGAACATTTAGAATATATAAATGCTGCTTTTCATCGTGCTTTAACACACTCTCATGTGAATCCCTAACCCAATTGGACTAACTCAAAACCTTTGCCTGCTCATGCACAAACCAAGAGCGCACCCTCGATTAAGGATTTTGTTTTACGATTATTTTTTGCCTAATGGACTAAAATAGCAGTCAATTTATGTTTTGTACTGGACTTTTTTTCACTGAATTTCGAAGATAACTCTGCTATGCGAAACAGTTGAACAATTTAGTCCAAATTAGAATGTTTTCCCCTCCGACTCTCTCCCGTAACTGTTCTAAATATTGGTCATTTTCAACAACTTTTTAACGACAAATAGATTCCTCTCACGTTTTGCGCCAAAGCATTTCGTTTACATAATGTATGATACTTCCTATCAAAACAATAATTCTGTCTTCTCGACGGATTATCCGCACTGTTAGTTGGGAAGGAATTACCAATGAAATCATTACTGAGAGTTGCGGAAATCTTTTTTCATACTGAACTAGGTACATGCAACGCATGTTTTTACAACAGCGCCAACGGTTGACGATTAACTAATGTTTGCCGGACCCATTGCTTCCAGCCTGCTTTCCGGGCTTATTTTATTGTTTTTGCATTGCTTTATGTTGTGTTTGCTTACAAAATAATAGTTATTATCGTTATTTCTTCTTCCCCCCGTTTCATGCTCAGCTCATTCAGGCTACGCCTCGGCAACACATACAAGAGCTCTCATAGACTTCAAGATAGTTATTCTTATCTCACTAACGATCAGGCAGTTCCATCCCGTATGGGAACTTACGTTTGTCTTTTTTTTTCTCCTTTTTTGGTAATGTCTTTTTGTATTCCTTGTATATGCGAGTTTGTATGACAGAGTATTTCATGTAAAAACTTATCAACACAGTTAAATAAGCAGAATAATACAACCGAACCAATAAAGACGCTTTGATTCGGTATATAAGCCAACCGGGAAATCGTCAGGACTTGCACAATCTAACATCCAACAAGCCATTCACTACACGTTAGCCGAGATCAGATAATGTATCCCTTTCATTTAGGCAGTTCGATATGCGTTCACATTACTATTCTCGATAATAATACTCTCCTTCTTCTGTTTCTGGATTTACTAACAACCCGCACTAGTTCCTGGAACCGTAGCGTTAAAGAGTTTGTCTCTCGTGTCATTTATCTACTCAAAGGACAAGTTACGGTCAACGCCAAACCTTACCCGCTCCCAGGGATCGAATTCTATTCTACGTTCGTTTGATTGATAGTGACGTCCTTTGGCTCTGGTGGCCGACGGACTGAGATGAAAAGTGCTTTCCATAGCTACCAGTGCACTACGTTCTACGCATATACCGCTCTATTTTAGCTACTTCTTGACCATATGTGTTGATTCCAACTACACCTTAAAGATATCATTGCTTGTTTCGTCGATTTAGTGCACGGTCTCAACAGACGGCACGATGGGTTTGCATTAACTGAAACATTCCCCCTATTTAACATTTCCAAAACACAAAACTGCTTATTCCCCTTTCACGGAACAAATGAAACATGAAACAATCAAACATGCACAGTTTAAGAGAAATACCTACAATTCTTCTCCGAACCGAAACACATAACCTCTCAAAAACCATTACTAGAATGTGTACTGAAAACGTATTACTTTACCGGGCGTTGTAGTTTTTCACCTTGTCTGGAACGGCCGCCTTTTCTACTGGTACCAGCTTGTACAAGTCTTCCAGCGAAGTAACGTACACGAGTTTTCGCCAAAACTTGGAACTAAAGAATAAACATTTGTTAAAATACTTGTTAGCAAGATAATCCAATATCTCGCAATAACTAACCTTATAAATGGTCGTGCCATCCAGACGACACTCTTTAGCCAAAATGTCGGATGCACCATGTATAGATTACGAAGGCTTTTTCTCAGCCGACGATCAAGCAACTGGTAACACCTAGAGTCAGAGATAAAATAGGAAGGGTTATTCCATGATTCTAATCACAAGTATTGTTTAAGCTTACTTTTTCAACCATGGAAACGGAGGCACATTGCCCCGGCTTGAACCACCATGCAGATACACCAACACGTAGTCCTCCGTCACCAGCTGTTCGAGCGTTTTCACCACGTACAGAAACAAATTGTTCATCACGTAATGGTAATCCGCCCGGGAACGATCCGGCAAATGGCACGCACTGAACACCACGATCGCATTGTGTCCACCCGACTGCAGATAGCCTCCGTGCGATAGTACACACTTGTACGGCTCGATCACCTTCATGTCGATTTCGCGCGTTTTTCCATCGGGCAACGTAATCTTCTGCCAGTTCCGTATATCTCGGGCCTCCTCCCGGGCAGAATACTGCGGCAGAGTCGTCGAACGCCCGGATGCTACATCATGGTTCGGGTCGGCCGGTAATGCGATTGCCTTTGGTGTACCGGGTAGATCGAGAAAGTCTTCATCTATATCCACGTTAAACCCATTGTCATCCAATATGGAGGACGATGGGCTGAGCGAGACAAGGTTCTGCTGCAGCTCGTCCACACTCTGGTTCGAGAGCGTGTCCTCCATCGAACTAACGTCATCAACTAGCAGATCGCTCGGCAGTGGGACTTTACGGCGCTGGTGCAAACGTGGTGAGATCGATTTAGAATGTTGCTTGTGCTTCCTTTGCTGTCCACCGGTCGGTGACGGACCGTCCGACTGGGGTGGTGATGCATGCAGTGCCACCGATTGAAACGTCGGTGTAACGGAGGCTTGAAATAACGAAACATCTTCCTCATCGTACGGTTCTTCCACCTCCGAATCGGTGCTGAAAAAATCCGAACCCATCTCCTCAGTTACTAGCTGGCGGGAGACGGGAGAGACACTGTTCGGGTCACTTTCGACACCCCTATGGATGGCATTGTTGATAACGTCGAGCGTCGAAGTGGCCGTAGCTGTCGTCGATTTAACGTTCGAACCATCTGCAGCAACTGCTGGCAACCGTTTCGATGGCGAATTCTTAGCACGTCTTGCTGGCGTCACCATGGCTACGTGAGAACGCTTCTCATCGGCTACTATCGATCCGTTATCTTTTTTCTCCACGCTACGACGGTTCGCATATGGGCTTGCCAAGCGCAGTGGCTGCTCGCTCGCCGGTACCACGTCTGGGTAGTGATAATAGTTACGCACGGTGGTTTTACGGCACCCTACCGGCTGCTGCGCCGTCTCGACTAGAAACTCCGATACATCTGACTCGCTTCCCGTTGGTGACATCATTAACGGATGGCTGCTGACAGGCGTCAGGCCGGTCGATGATGTTACTCGGGATGAGACGATCGAAGGCGATTTGCTGGCAGACAGTTTGTGAATCTCTATCGATTCCGTCATGGCGCCAGTCGTTGCGTTAGAATCGTTGTGCGGTTCAACGCCGTTACCGAGCTCGGTGTCGGATTGGCACGGTGAAAGCAACGGTTGCTTCACCGTTATGCCATCCGAATCATGGACGGGCGAATAATCCGGAGAGCCTTCCACGTGCAGTGGAGGTGATGATCCGTGTGAGGTCGTGTTCTCCGATATGTCCATCCTGTTGTCCGATAGAGGACTATCTTCCAAACTTTCACTGAAAGAAACGAGTATAAAGCAAACAATTTATAATTTACAATTATGTATAGATGAAAACCATGCAGTATAATTATTGCATTATGCTATCGGTTAATTACTGGTAATTACTAAACAGCATTGGAGGTTTGGTTTTAACAGTCCATTTGATTATATTATTTTAAACATTTACTTTCAATTGTTCAAATAACCCCGTATCAACTATCACACATTCATGTCGATAATTTGTAAATCGTATTGCTTTTTTCCATTATCTAATGTTGATTTACCAACAGTGAGCAATATTTTGATACGAAACATTAGCGTCGGCCATCTTATTGCATGAAGTAAGCGAATTATCCCACACTATAGAGTACGGTACACTTACCTCATCGACAAAGTACGTCGTCGCCACCTACGTATCAATAGTAGAAGTATTTGCTTACGAAAAAGGACGATTCTTCGTCCACCGTTAACCTCTGACAACAAGTAGGCTTCAAAGGATCAACCCACACACATACACCACCACCTACTACTGCAACAGAACATGGCACCAGGGACATCTAATCAAAGCCTGCAAATGTTCTCCCGATTCTTTTGTGCGTGTGTGATTCACTTTTTCCCTTTCTTCTGGTGGTTAGTATGTACTGGAACTTCTTAATCACGGAACGTACCGATGGTGCAAGAAAAAAACCCTGGAAATGCACCGTTTTCAACCACAACAACACTATTGGCTGGCTGGCACGTATCGATGAATCATTATGAACCTGTTCAAACGCACGCACTCAAGGAATGTACTGTACACGCTATTTCCAACAGCTTTACGTTTTCTTTCACAAATAACTAACTCCTAATTGATTACACATCGTCCCGCGGATGTGCTTTGCAAGCGTACGAACTGCACTTGCATCTTTGATTGTGTTGTAGGACTTCTCTTGACGATTTTTTTTCACCTTGCTGTCAAATGGCTAGCAAAACAAACTGCGCTGTTCAACGGCAGTGCGGCCAAACAAGAATGGTAAAATTATTTTTCAAAATTTCAATCCGAATGTCGCAACGGATGTTAATTCCGTACAATTAAAACAATTGTTGCAACTGTTGTTCGTCAGAAATCGAATTTTTTATTTCATTTAAGTATTTCTTCAATCACAAATGTTTAACAGAATATGTAAAAAATACGTATTTCAATTATCTCATTCCTAACATCAACTTAATCATGTGGTAACAATTCATTCCAATTTGTGTGCTTTGGACCATTTACATTATATTTGGCGAAATAAACCACCTTCTTTGAAGCATGTATGGTCTCTCGGGTAACATTTCTACTAACATTTCATTTGCATTGCACCTTTCTTTTTGTTTGGTTTGAAGGTACACTAACTTTGAGAATATTGTAATCATAATTGATTGAACCATTGCCTTTCACTCTCATCGATAGCCATTCTTGGACCCTCCTCCTCCTCTTTCACCACCATGGACGCTATAGTTGTGCATGTAGTAGCTTTCGACCAAGTCAAAGGATATGTTACATGAATCACAGAAGAATTGTCTTTTCCGACATTGGTTAGTGGAATCTACTATCGTGGTGCAGGGCCAAACTAATGCGTCTGAACCGTAGCCTTCCGACTGGTTGTAGGAAGCTTTCGGTGTGCTCGTCATTGCGATCTGTGCTTCGTCGAACAATCGGTGGTTGGATTCCATGTGCTCCTGAAGATTTTCGTTGGAAGAGAAAAATTTTTCACACTCCACGCAGTAGTGACTAAAATCAGGCACCGTGGTAACTAAATTTGTCTCGCCGCTATTCATAAGAACTGTTTCGTTATTTTGCGAAAATCTTCCCAAAGAAGGCTGCGATGAGTTGTTCAGCACAGGGAGCTGTTCACAGCCACTACAACCGGTATCATTTGCATGTTGGATCTGCATCGGCTTTACCACCGTATTATGGCAATTCTTGCAACGATGCCCCAATGTGTCAGTTGGCGGTGAAACATGATCGGTCGGTACGGGCTGCTGTTGCTTTCGCTGAGTCAGCGAAGGCAACTCGTCATAATTGATCCAGTCGCGCGTTGAACCTTCACTGTGTTCGGGCGGGGATATGGCACCTTCTGGAAGCATACTATCGTCCATCAGCATGGACAATTCCTTCGAAATCGAGGGGAGACTTTCCACCTCCCCGATACCTTCACCGTGGCTGCATTGTACTACCGGTTGCTCTGAAATCGGTTCGTCTACATATCGTATGTAAAATGTGTATCCATCTTTCACCACCACATGAACGGATGGATCAAGCTCTGACTGCACCGGTACAGGGTCTTGGTCGTCTGGATCTACCGACAGCGAAGCGGAACATGGTGTTAGATAATTCGCATTTGGTTCCTGGGACACCGGTGGAAAATTCCATGAATTATACTCTGGCGCACTGCCGAATGGTGGAGTATTACACAGCCCGCTGGATGTGCCGACTGCGCTCGGAACATTTGTGTCAGGTGGTTTGAATGGTGCTTCGAACGATCCTCTGGATTGTCTCCCGCACGGAACGTTGTTTGAACGATTCAAAGAACGTGAAGGAATCATATTCCTCATCGGATGGTTTTGATTGTATGATAACTAAGTTAAACAGTCTTTTTGCATCAAGTCACACTAAAAGAAGGGTAAACAAATGTATTAACCGATTAGGAACGCACTTATATGATGGAATAATTCGTTTTCCCGAATCATTACAGCTTACCTTGCGGATAGCGTGTCTTTCTAGCTTGTGCCATTTTTCTACACTTGCTTTGTGATGAGCACTTCAAGAGCAATTCCACATAATAACAACACCAGTGCTGCCAGGCAGTGAACCGGCAAAACACATTCATGCCTGTTTACACGATACAGCGAGAGCAGAGAAACGCGGGAACACAAGCGATCAGCTGTAAATATCGTGTGTAGGAATTCACATAAATCGTGTGATTATTTCTCCATTTTGGACGTTTAAATTTGAAGTGATTTCTCAAAAGTTTTTTCGTTGTATTTCCGGTTCAAAACACCACAAACTTTTCCGACTCTCTGGCAGTCACTGTTGTGTACCGAAAAAAAAACACACTCGCAATTATGTCTGTTTTGAGCGTTGTCTTATCAATGAAGGGAAAGAACCAATACAGTCCTACGTGCCGCTTGCCCTATTCTCTTTCAAACCACTTCTGAAAATGTGCTCCAAAGCATCTGCGGATGGAATCGCTCAATTTTGCTCCCCGCACAGTGTTTAAACTCTCGGCAATCTTCATGCACGCAAAAAATAGGGAATCTCGAAACTGCGCAAGTGTGCAACTGTTTCTTTCGCGAATGTGACGGAAAAACAGATCTCGCGTATAGTAGAGATTCGCGTTCGATCGGTCTTGGTCGCCCATTGGTGGTGCTGTATCGTTCGTGGGTTACAATTTAACTGTTTGTGCTAGAAGGCAAGAATGCAAAACTGTAACTAAAGTTCGTGCGAACGTGTGTAGCGGTACTAGCAAAACATTCGGTAAGCAAAAGGCCACGATTAATGCGCCACGGAGATTCTGTAGGACGACGCCTTCTTTGCGGACGGACGGTGTGTTTAGCGGCGAAAAAATCAATATCCTTGAAGGGACTGAATCGGCGTTGGTCATAACAGACGCCTTTTAAGTACGCAATAACCTTTGCCAGTGGAAAAGTGATACATGAAACGAGAAGTGTGCAGGAAAGGTTCATTTAGTTGGATAAAACAGTATTTAGTGGATAGTTTGAAAAGAAATCATGCCCCCCTCCGTGAATGTCACCAGACGCAACAGCGATTGGAAGAAGACATTTTTCGTAGCGGAAGTATGAATGAAGGGGGTTCCGTGCGGAAAGGGAACTGCGATGTGAACTGTCGGTGCGAGCTCTTGCTCTTTCTGTTTGGCTTCTCTCGCGTGTCGTTGCAATCCTCCCCAATCTTTCCTGCTCTGCTTACCGCAAAATACGCACCAACAGACACGCGCGCGCACGCCTCTCACGGTCAATGAAACGGGTGGATAATGTTTTGATGTTATTCTTCGATGTGTTGCTGTGAACGATTGCGATTTTGTTTCGGGATGTAAGGAAAGAATACATTGGTGTGCGGTAAATTTTAAGGGAAACATGTTTTTGTGCCTAATTCAAAGATTCAAAGATCACGTGAGTAGTGTTCCAACTATTCGCCCGCAATGAAGAATTCGAACTAGAGCGAAGAAACCCCCAACGATAACAAAGTGATCTGTGTGGAGACCTCGTGATTGATGCCAAATGTGCGACTCTGATGGTGCGGTATGCGGATTTGTCGGTGGATTAGCCTTTGCACACTCAACGCGGACCACCAAACATGATAAGGATACGTGAAAAATCAAGTGTTGAAAAACATACTGCAACACGGAGGAAGGTGTTGGTGCTTTGTGACTAGATTCTATTCCGTTGTTCCATTTCTAAACATCAAAGCTTGCCATTTCGTTTCTCGTAGCAACGGAAAGGATGGTAATATTGGTACGGACGATGGCAGTATGCCAGATCACACTACTCCCAAGCTCAGCTGAAAAATCAAATGTACAGTGCTGAGTTCGAAATATAGTGGAACGCTGAAGCAGCGATTGAAGCACATTCCTGCGACATTCGTAATCGATGACGCCATAGCCGCTGCAAACACAACAGTCAGATGACAAGTTGTCGTGGAAGAGCGAATTGTACGCCGCATAAACACCAACGCTATTGAATTTATAAACAAACAGGCGAAACGCCCCCTCGATCACAAACGGAGACGTGACCGCAAAGCGTTGTGCCATTTTTGCTACCCCAAAATCGGTTCTCCGTCAGTAGTTAGCTAATTGTTCCGTGGCTCATTTTACTCTGTTTCCAGTTAAGTGATTGTGTTAAAAAACTATCTTTTTTATTACAGGATACTACTTCGAACATGATTTATTGCACCCGGCAGTCAAAATTGAACATCAGTATAAATTAATCATACATCGATGTAAATGTATTGAGATGCCGGACCAACAACGGATTGATTAAGGCGCACTTAGCACCGCCAGTGTTTGGAGGCACACTCCTCCTTCAAACCAATTAAAAGTGATTCTAGTCCACAGCGTAAAAACAGTATTTGAAACCGAAGTATTGTATCAACAATGTATCCCTTGCCGCATCTTCACGGTCATTTGGAACCCTCGCACGCTGCTGACCAAAGCTCCCGGGTTGGAAATTTGAAAGGAAACACCAAAAGAACAATGCTCTCAGTACGGAAGCATACATTAGCGGTCGGATTGGTGCTGATATTGACGATGCTGTTTCCTGGTGGACAAGGTAAGGTTACTACACATTTAATTTAGAATCATATACGACAGAAGGGATTGTTTATAGCTTGTTTCATTGCACATAACACCATGTTAACAATTCAAATCTTTTGTTCCCTAAAAAACTGAAATTGCTCATGAGAATGTGTTGTCCTGGAGTGCCCATAACTAATCGCATGTTTTCCAACATCGATCGATGCGGCAGTTCGTGTTCGTTCGCTTGATACGAACACCCTTGTACATTCGAAAATAATAACCCCGACCTTCCGTACACGAATGCAATGACGGATGAAAGGAGTCAGCTAACTAAAGGCATGGGGATGTTTTGATTGGGTGGACCTTAGTATCTGATAGCATTTTTTCTGGTCTCCTGCTATTTTGGGAAATTTGGAATTGTGTCCCACGAATGATAAAAATAGTATAAAAATTGAGCATTTTAGTGGATCCGTTCCAGATAAAACTTTCAATCGATATGACTATTTTTGTCGGAAGTAATCCAGATTCTAGTCCATGCATTTATTGGAGCATAAAAGTAGAACGAAACTGTATTTGATTGAACCAGATTGCGTTTGGATGAGAGATTTTTTTTTACTTCCCTTTTAACTCTTCATGTGCAGCCAATCCGATGAAGAGCCGTTGCCTACAATTCGGTACAACATCGACGACAAACACACAACAGCAGAATGGGCAGGACTTCGTTGACGATTACGATAGCTACGACGATCAACCGGAACCTTCGGATGAGCCGGTGTTTGATAAGAACATTGTAAGTAATAAACTGAAAGGTTCTAAGAGTGGCAATCGTTTTACTAAAAGCTTGCTGCGTGTCTTTCAGTCAACTGTCGTCACCTGCTCTCGGACAGCACCGTTTTGCTATACGCTGTGGACATTCGATACCGTAAAGAATGCGAGTCGTGTTGTTGTCCAAGGTAAAGAGTACAACTTTCTATAGAAGCGTTCGTACTGGTCTTATTGACACTCTTTCCTATTGTTACAGGATGTTGGGTTTCGACGGACGACCAGGAATCGTGTAACAATGCCGAATGTATCAGTACGACAGAAACACCCACCAAACACTTTTTCTGCTGCTGCAGTGGTGATAGTTGTAATGGGAATTTCAGCTACCTTCCACCACCAACCTCGGCCGATGGGTCAAGTTTGCGGGAGGAGAACGAAAACATTACGCCATTTGCGCCGTACACCTCGATCTGGAGTTCACCAACCGTGTACATCTGCTTTGCACTGCTCGGCATCATGATGCTTGGCATTGTGGGTTTTCTTAGCTGCCGCCAGCTACCGAAGAAAGGTGTCGCTGAGCTGCTGGAACACATGGAACCATCCGGTCCGGGATACAGCTCGAATCTCTATAATGTCGATAATCTGAAACTTGTGTCCATGATCGGGCAGGGGAAGTAAGTGATCGATTGTGAACATTTCACGCAAATATTTGGAGTGTTTATACGTTGTTTTTTTTACAACAGATATGGAACCGTTTGGAAAGGAATTGTTAACGAGCAGCCAGTTGCGGTGAAGATTTTTGCCGCTCAACATCGGCAGTACTTCCTGAACGAACGTGACATTTACACAGTGCCGCTGATGGAATCTCCATCACTTTTGACATACTTTGGTAAGAATCTTTGTAAATTTTCTCATCCGTTGTTCTAATACATTTGTCCATTTTTTAGGGTCTGACGAGCGACGAACGTTGGATGATCGGATCGAATATCTCTTGGTACTTTCGTTGGCTCCGTTGGGTTGTTTGCAGGATTGGTTAACGGATAATCGCGTACCCTTCAGCACGTTCTGCCGGATGGGCAAATCTATTGCCAACGGTTTGGCACATCTACACACCGAAATCCGTAAAGGAGACCTGATCAAACCGTGCATCTGTCATCGCGATCTAAACTCTCGTAATATTCTCGTCAAATCGGACCTTTCTTGCTGTATCGGCGATTTGGGTTTCGCACTGAAAACTTTCGGCGCACGTTACGAGTACCGTGGGGAAATCACGCTCGCAGAAACGAAAAGTATTAACGAGGTCGGCACGGTACGTTACATGGCACCGGAAGTGCTGGAAGGTGCCGTGAACCTGCGCGATTGTGAATCCGCCCTGAAGCAGATCGATGTGTACACGCTAGCCCTGGTGCTATGGGAGCTGGCAAGTCGCTGCGAAGATTTCTACCCAGAAGGAACGGCCGTGCCGGAGTATCGTGCACCGTACGAGGAGTATGTCGGTTCCAATCCCAGTTTCGAGCAGATGCAAGTGCTCGTATCACGCAACAAAGCACGTCCCTCGTTTCCGGCCCATTTCGGCGCAAGTCTGGTGACACAGATTGTGCGTGACACGTGCGAGGATTGTTGGGATCACGATGCGGAAGCCCGGCTGACGGCAATGTGCGTACAGGAACGGCTGCAGGAGATCGCCCAGATAAACCCCAGAGCACGGAGCATGCCGATGAAGGCCTGCAGTCACGATGATGGCGCGGCGATGGAAAAGAACCAACTGTATCAGTTGGAAAACGATGGTCCAGCGTTGGTTGCAATGATGACGCAACATCAGCGGTACAGTCCGGACGGGACGATCGCGTTCATGACTCCGCCAAACCAACAGATCATTCCTCAGGTGCCACCGGCGGGCTATAGGGACGACACGACCGGATCGTACAAATATGGCAAGCTGTCGGGTGGAAATATCTCAACAACGAACAGCGGTGCTCCGTCGTCTCAATCGGACGAGGACGAGCAGCATACCGTGCGCAAAGGACAGGCACCATTAATTCAAAAGGAATTGTCTTTTGCGAATGGCCCCGGTAGGGGACTTGGAGGCAGCGTTAAGGTTATGCTACAGAAAACATTCCATAAGAATCAACTGACGAGTGCAAGCAACCCGGGTGGAAGGGGATACGAAGGCGGGCAGCAGCATAGCTGTGACGACGGAGATGATCGTTCCAATCTGGTGGTGGTGGTCGAAACCAGTGACCCTTACCCGCAGCAACGAAACCCGCTACTTTCCCCGGAGGAGATTCTAATGAATCAACACAACAACCAGCAACAGAATCTGCAGTGCGCAATGGAGCGACCGACGAATCTGGATCTCGGTACCGGTAAGTACGAGAGTAATTTGCTGCTACACGAACCACATTCCGTTGGCAATGTTCCCACCGCCGATGGTGCCGGTAATCCTCGTGGAAGGGTGGAACGATACGCCAAGGCACTAGCCGATGCCGACTTCACCAGACAATCGTTTGCCATACTGGATGAGGTAGACGGTGGTACGGTAGACAGCAGCGCAGCAGCACCAGCCGATCCGGATACACACCAGAAGTTACGCATCGTAATTTCCAAATCGGCGAATGCCATGCATCCGCACAAAGGAGGAATACACGTACGGCAAGGATCTGGCAGCTCTTCGCCACCTCCGTTTATGGACGATCGTTCGCTGAAGCGGCAACGTTCGCTGGAAGTGTTCCAGGAGGTGTTTGGCCCAAAGGGTAGCATCGAGCGTTTGCGAAATCCTAGCCAGCGCGTTAAGACACCGGGTGATGTGCCACCGTCGGTGCGTAAGGTACGTGCCTCAAAGACACTCTCACTTTACGACGATCGAATGATGACGGCCACGGTGGCAAACGGAAATCGTTTAGCCAACTCAGTATAGCACGAGGAGGTGCTGCTATTGGAGCTATAATGTGGAAACCCCTTGTAACCATTGAAGGTTGTTCCACAGAATTATCCATTTTTGCATAAATTCATGCTCACCTAGTGACATGAAGCATTTTTCTAAAAAGACATGCAGCCTTCTATTGCCATTTTGTTATTTGTTTGCTTTATTTAATTTTCCACATTATGCTTTAGGCATCGAGATCACGCAACGCGCGCACATACTGTTTTTGCTGCATCGTCGTGCAAAAGAAAGCTCGTACCGAATGGGTATATGATCTCCTTTGAAGAACCAATTGCAAAACATTGGTATGGTTTAGTTTACCAGTAGTTTTTTTACGGTTAAATATATCTAAACTGTACGTTCTGTGCCCTTTCGCAGTGGAGATTAACTGCATTCTCATAACTTTATTAGATTCATAGTGAATTGTGAAACGATTTATAAAAAAAGACCCCTACATTTTGATACTCCTGTAATGAATGATTGTCGACATGGAATGGTGGTTCCATTTTGAGGACGGGAGAAATTTGGCCGGGAAATTAACATAATGGACTGATTTAATGCCAGCATCAACGCCGGGGAATGGGGCGTCCGCGGTACTAAAACATTATTGGCAGTAAGAGCATAAATTCCTACTTACTCTAGAAAGATTTGGATCTCATCGATCCTACATTACAGGACACTGAAAAAAAATGAGATTGTAGAAGAATGTTAAACAATTTGTAAGGAGCTAAAAGCGAAACCTCGATAATAGCAGTAGTGGGTGTAACTAGGTAAGTGTCTCTATTACGATATATAAAGGGGTTTCATATAACCTGGTTCGATACTATTTGCCATGCACCGTGCTACCCAAGTTGCACAACAACACTACCAGTTGTTTCGACTTCCGAGTGTTTTTAGTATTTTTCGTTGATAATAGTGTTAAGAATGATGCATGCATACACTGAATGAAGAGCAGTATTCCTGTGAGGGCATTACATTAGCTGAAAGGCACTACAATTTGTTCGATACCAAACTCACACCAAAAAGAAAGAAAAAAGGATAAGCAAAGTACACACTACACTGATTGGCAGGCCATTGACATTGAGAATAAAAGTTAGCGAAAAAGTATTATTAGAAATGCATAACACACACACAAAAGCGGGACATGGAAGAGGTTAATTATTGAACGTATTTAGATCCGAAAGTTTCATAACCGTTGATCGAAACAGTTTCTATGTGTTTATTAGATGTTTATTCGATCATTTGTTTAGAACTTTATCTTTGAAATTCGCTCTCCTAATGATAACCTCGGGAGGGTGGGATTTTGGACCGATACTGTCGTGTGAGATCAGCGCCACCATCATCTATACCACCAGGCCGAACCCGTTATTCATTACTTCCTATTATCGCTATACTGTAGTCATCCATCACTTCAACGACGGAACATTTGTGCCTTTTCCGCTTCAGGGTAGTGCTGAAACTGTCCCCACACTCCATACAATCATACGTTTGCGGGGTGATCTATATAAAAACAGAAAATCACATTAAACTTCTTCAAATCCTTCACACAACGAGCATTGCTTACCGTTTCTGGCTTTTCACTTTTTAGACAATATTTCGACGATCGGGATTCCGCCACTGCACGCAACGCTCTTTCCTGTCCAATCAGTATGTCAGTGTTTGGCTTTACCCTAGCATTCACCTTGATGCCGTGCCGCATCATGTGCTTGTTGTACACCGTGTGATGCTTAAAGTCATGCCCACAGCAAACATAGTTCTCCTGGTACGTAATGCACATGTGCTTCTCGAAATCTGCCTCCGTCAAGCATACGATTAGGCAGATTGCACATTCCAGATGTTTTGGGTGTTGATGCCGGAAGCTGTGCTCCTGCAGCGCTTCATGAGTGTCGAACGATCGAACGCATATATCGCACACGAAGTATGTTTGTATCTGAAACGGAACGGGTTTGTTATTCCTTCCACTACGAACAACCAACGCGCTTCCTTTTCCAAACCCTACCTGGTGCGCTCTCTCCACGTGCATGCGCAACTTATCCCGCCGACTGTAGGAAATTTCACAATAATCACACTGAAACCGCACCTCGGTGTGGACGGCTTTGTGGTGGCGATTTAAATGATGTTGCGTTTTAAACGACCTCTTGCACTCCAAGCAGTGATAGTTACGCTCCGTAACGTGAGAAGCCAGGTGCTGCTTGAGAAGCTTATTGCTGGTAAACACAGCACCGCACAGATCGCATTCGAAGCGATCTTCGCTAATGTGGACAGCTGCGATATGGTTCTGCTGCTCCGTTTTGGTGTGAAACGATGACGAACAGTACGAACACTGGAAGTGTGTGATGCCGTAGTGGCGCTCCAGATGCACCTCCAGCGAGATCCGATGCTTCAACACACTGCCACAAATTTCACATTCATACACCTTATGTGGATTTGCTCTTTTGTGCAGCATTAGTTCCTCTGCAGTGTCGAACATTTGCAAACAGTACGGGTTTTTACAAACGTACCCAGTTTTACCTTCGTTCTGTTCGTGTTTCTTCATGTGGACACTGTGTGCAATGGTGAAGAAAGTCTTGTAGGAACATAGTTTGCACTGCAGCTGGTTCTGCTTTAAATTGTCTTTTCCATCAGATTTGCTGCTGGGAACATCTTGTTTCTCTTCATTACCATCCGATGCTGCTGCATCTTCTTCCTCGCTGTCGTTGGATGCAAATGATTGTACCTCCACAATTTTTAATCGTCTTCGTTTCGCTGGTTTCGTTTGTGTCGTTTCACATTCTTCTTCTGAGCTGCAAACCAAATGCAGTTCTTCCATAGGCTCATCCCGCGCTTGTCCGGTTGCTACCTCCATGGAAGCTATCTCGTATTGGCTGTACTCATCCAGCAAATCGTTCACCCCGGCATCCCTTTTATTACACAGATCCAAATCCCGAAACAGTATCTCCAGCTGATCGGATTTACCTTCGAACAGCTCCCGCAATGGGCTTTCGTCCCCCAGCTTCACTTGTGCCAGTGCCGAAAGAAACTCGTGGAGGTGTTTGATTTTCCGTCTATATTTGCTAAAGAATTCCATCACCTCCAGGCAAGTGATGCAGACGGTAGTTGGTAGGTATGGTAAAATAGCCGTCGGTAGCATGAATGAGATATCCTGCAGGAATGTGGCGATCGTTCCCTCCAGCTCCGGACGATGTGTATCGAGCTCGATCATCTGATCGGGATGTATCGATTGCAGACATGCACGACAAACGTTTGGAAACGTTAGCAGATTGAAAACGGTCATTGTGGTAATGCAAACATGAAGGTAAATCCGATAAATTTTAGTATGAAACCGTATCACCGTACGGAAAACACTGCACCAGTTGTACACCCTGTGTGGACGTTTTGTTGTTTTCATTCGACGCTGGATTGGAAGTGTGTTTACATCTGCAATGTTGTAAACTTGAATCAAATCGTTACCTTTTCTCGCTTTTTTTTCATCGTTTTCCATTTGTCCCAAAATCACTTTTCAGGGAAGCTGTTCCCCTTTTTTAGGTTTCTTATAATAGAACTTCTCGTAGGAACTATGCGAAATACTGCCGAAACTCTAGAGAATCAATACAATGGTACTAGTTTAATCGACTGTTTGGTCCAGCTGCACTCGAGTTGATCAACTGTGGGGATAGGGCAGTTTGGAATAAAGCACTGCAAATGACCATCAGTGCATTGAACACCTTTTCCCAGTGCTTTTCAAATACAAAATAACGTTATGCTAATAAAGAAAAATCCAATTTAGAAAAAAACGAGCAATTAGAAAATAGAATTTACCTTTTCCTACGCTACGATATGGTGAAGCACGCAAACGGAACTACACAACAACGCGTTGTAAACCCCGTTGGCACGCTGTCAAGCACGCTTGTCATACAACGTTTGCGACGTTTGTCTTTTGGCAGCCCTTCTTGGAGAGGGAAGAAAAGTTGCCGTAGGAAAAAAGTAAAGACCAACAGCAGCAACAGCAGCGCGCAGCAGGGACGGCAAAGAGAAAAGTCGAAAAACGATACAAAACGGCGAGCAGAAGGTGAAAAAAGCGACACCAGCCCAAAGTTTCCCACGACGGCAACTAGCAGAATGACGCTGCCGAGCAGTGCCAGGGTGTACGCGGATGTAAATTCGCATAAACCACGTGAATATTGGGACTACGAGAACTACATCGTCGATTGGGTGAACCAGGATGACTACCAGCTAGTGCGGAAATTGGGCCGGGGCAAGTATAGCGAGGTGTTCGAGGCGATCAAAATGACGAGCAACGAGAAGTGCGTGGTGAAAATTCTGAAGCCGGTCAAGAAGAAAAAGATCAAACGCGAAATCAAGATCCTCGAGAATCTCCGGGGCGGCACCAACATCATCACGCTGCTGGCGGTGGTGAAGGATCCGGTCTCCCGCACGCCGGCACTCATCTTCGAGCATGTGAACAATACCGACTTCAAGCAGCTCTACCAAACGCTCAGCGATTACGACATTCGGTACTATCTGTACGAGCTGCTGAAGGCGCTCGACTACTGCCACAGCCTGGGCATCATGCACCGTGACGTGAAGCCACACAACGTGATGATCGACCACGAGAATCGCAAGCTCCGTCTGATCGACTGGGGTTTGGCCGAGTTCTACCATCCGGGCCAGGAGTACAACGTGCGGGTCGCGAGCCGCTACTTCAAGGGACCGGAGCTGCTGGTCGACTACCAGATGTACGACTACTCGCTCGATATGTGGTCGCTCGGCTGCATGCTCGCGTCGATGATCTTCCGCAAGGAACCGTTCTTCCACGGACACGACAACTATGATCAGCTCGTGCGCATCGCGAAGGTGCTCGGCACCGAGGACCTGTTCGCCTATCTGGACAAATACAACATTGAGCTCGATCCGCGCTTCAACGACATCCTGTCGCGCCATTCGCGCAAGCGATGGGAGCGCTTTGTGCACTCGGAGAACCAGCATCTGGTGTCGCCGGAAGGGCTCGACTTTCTCGACAAGCTGCTGCGCTACGATCACTTCGAGCGTTTGACCGCGCGGGAGGCCATGGAGCATCCGTACTTTGCCATCATCGTCAACGGGCAGATGCCGCCACCGCCGACCTCGTCCGCCAAGGGTGGCACCAACTAAATAAGCGCCCTGCCCTCCTCCGTCATGTCCGTCTTTGGTGTTGCGTCCATCCGCCCCAGCGTCCCCACACCGATCGCCCACCATCATCGGGAGCTGTTCCACCGTTGGCCGCAGGACAACGGGACGTGGTGGATCGGTAATAGAAGAAGGCTCGTCGTACCACCCCTGCTTTTGTCCACCCTCGGTGGATCGCGCTTGGTTCGAATGCTGTTGGGCGGATGTGGCGCGTACATCACGCTGGCTACCGGCAACCACCGGCAGACCGTGGGTGGAATGTGGCCGAAGGACAGACGGTTATGACCGAGCGCCGGGGAGGTGTCGAGCGAAAATGAAGAGTAAGTAGCGCGCTTAAAACGAGTAACGTTCGAAAGAATGTATGACGGGGTGTGTGTTTGTGTGTATGTGTGCGGCTGCTGGACATGTTCTCCGGAACCGGAGAGCTATCCGCTTCACACACACACACGCGCAATTCGCAGAGGAAAATCGGCATAATGATGATGAACAATATGTAACAACAAAAAAATAGAGAAGGGATCTGGTAGCAGGAAGCAGATTAGCCCTAAAAGTTAAAAAAGGGAATATTTTAGAGCAGATTCTCCAATGCTAAACAGGAGAATTTAACATTGTAGTAGGAAGAGAAACAGCAGCGAAGTATCATAAAAAGTTTAGAGGGATAGTTGCAAAAGTAAACGGAAAGATGGCTAGGGGGAGCACACGGGGTAAGGAAGGCAGAGAAGACGATTAAACCCGCAAAAAAGAAAAGTAACCTTTCATGCATTTCGCCCTTTTACGCCCTGCTCTGCAGCTCTCAATCAGGAAACCTAGGGACGCGCATATAACATGGATAATTAGCAAAACAAGCATATTTCAAGGCGAAAACGCTTACCTTGGAAAAGGGAGATTTGTAACGGCAGTAGTAAACAAACTTTGGTTTCACTATTGTTGTCGGCATCGCCCTTCATTCAGTAAAACCATTCCGATAGTTCGGGCCAAACAAACATAAGAGAACACACCACCGGTTGCGGGTTCGGGGTGCAGAAGAACTAGAATCATTGTGCAGGAGAAAGCAATACACAAATTGCGCAACGTCAGCATCTAGCGTTCATTTAAATATAAGCAAAGGATTAATTCGACCACATGCACACTTTGAAATTGAGTTTCCCCTTCCAGCGCCATGTTACGATATTTTACCTTCCCAGAGTTAAAAAACATTCGGCCTGTCCATATTGCCAGGCAAATCGCAGGATAACACAGTCCAGCAAGCGGAAAAATGTAGAAAAAATCCCCAATTCCAAAAGCGATTGAACAACGCTCTTCTACCCACTCCATCGTACGCCATTTTCAGGTTCTGGTTCTGTGTGGTGCGTGAGCGTATCCGGACACTAATTATTGCTATCGATCGTGCACCCCGAACATTGTTAGTATTGAAAGGGAAAACGAAACAGCAGAACAGCAGCGCGACAGATAGTTGTAAAGCGAACCCGGGTTTTTTGTTATTGTTGTGTGCTGTAGTAGATGGGTAGTAGTGTGCAGTTGATGGTTTAGTGCATCGCCTAGAAGGTCATTGCAGTCTTTCCCATACACATGGCTTTGCATTTGTTTTTTTCAGGGTTGTAACAATTGACAAAAGCAAAAGCGGCCGCAAAAGTGTGACTAGCTAAATCTATTAATTTTTTCTTCTCTTATCCTGTTTCGCTTTCTGTTGTTTAATTGCGGTTCAAGGAGAGTGGTGACTGTAATTTCTTCATCTTTCCGATAGTGTTTTATATAATGCTTTAATTGCAAACTTCATTGTGCGTTGGTATAAAAGATGGTGGATTTATCATCTTCATTATTACCATATCTCGTCTGATATGTTTTATTATTTCATTTGCATTAAATATTTACATACCTTCTCTACTGCTTACCCTTTACTTTCCTTCTCTCTCTTCTCCTCTACTTTTGAATAATCAACTTATGCTAGACTTTTCTCGTTTTACCTAGGGTTTGCGGCTCTCCCCCACATACTATCTGCGCACCTTTAGTTTTTCGCTCGTCTTCTTATCTTTTCTATTCGTGGAAATGAAAACAAGTTGTAAGAACAGATTTAAACAAAAACAAAAAAACAACAACGCTAGGATTACAACACACAGGTATTTTGTTCTGCTCTTTTCTTTTGTAATTAAAATGAAATCAAATATTAATAAAAAAAAACTCAATTACCCCCCAAAATGGCCGCCTGCAATCCATGTAACCACGACGACGAAATGTAATGTGGTGAAAAAGGGTGGGGAGAAAACATAATAGAACGTTTGCTGAGAAACAAAGGAAAACAAAAGGATAGAATTTATTGTCCCGCCTGCTTAGCTCGAAAGGATACACACGACGGAACGGAATCCTTTTTCTGTAAGCCTAACGCAGGACAAATAATGGCTCCTACGTATTGTTAGCAGGACTTTATCTGTTTGTTTTTTTTTGTTATTACTGCAGTAGAACCTACCCTACATCGATACCTATACATGATGTTCATTTAAATAGTATACCCAATCAGCTGCCTCCTCCCCCCCCAGTTGTTGATCGTGCTTCAGGTTCAAACACCCAGCCCGCTCGGATTATATCGCAGCAACCCCGTGGTGCAAAGATGGCCGACAGACACCGGAAGCGGCAGACGGACACCCCAATAGTGAATTGATGTTGCGAAGGGGTCGAAGCAACCCTTTAGTGGAGCATAATAATTAGTAGATGTACGTGAGCATGAGTATATGTTAAAGCAAAATCGCGTTTTTCCCTGCTGCTGCGCTATCGCAACACACACCCACACCCACTCTCCCCCCACTGTTCGTTCCTCGTTGCTTTCGTTCTGGTACGGCGCGACGAGATTAGTGGCAATTACGGAACTGTTTTTTTAACCCACTATTATTTTAAAACAAAATATTATCCCGTGGCGTAGTTTTGGTAGACAGGCAGAGGAAAGTCGTTAGAGCGTTTTCGAGACAAAAGCTACATAACCGTTAGAGTATATATGTTCTGATTAAATATTTCAATTTCTCCCTTCTGAAATTATGATTATATCCCTCTCCACACCATTATCAACCAACTATGGATAAATAATAAAGATGAATCTTTGGAAGGAGATTCACTGGGTTTTTTTTGACCACTCATTCGGATGACATTCCGGTTAGGATAAAAAAATGCCCCGCCCGTTTTGTTTCTGCCACTCAAGGCGATGTGGTGTGTTTTATTCGCGGATAAATAGTACACTAAGGAAAATTATGTACCTTATATACAAACGCAAATGGGTGTGCTGTAATTTCAGACTATTGTTTGCTTTTACACCCACCCGCACACAACAAACACACACACGTAAAGAAGGTTCAATACAAGTTTGATTTAAATAATCTAGCTGCAAACGCACAATTGAGGAAAGTAAAGTATAACTACTTTCATGTTTTAATACTTCCAAAAGATAAGAAACCGTTCTTTATCTCTCTCTCTTTTCAACTATCTGAAGAACGAGTTTATAGATTTTCTGGTTTTCATCGTTTCATCCGCATAATCTTTTTGTGGGAATAATTTAAAATTTATGTTCAAACTTGAGCGAGCTGTTAATGGTGTCTGCTTGTAATTGTTATAGTGAACTTTTCCCTAAAACAAAATCATGTTTGCTAAAGTGGATTATACATTTCTATGGTTTTAGAATCGTCCTTGTCCTAGTGTCAATGGGGAAATAAAGTCAAGAAAAGCTAAAAATGGTAGTCCAAACAGCTGCTGAAGATGTAATGTGAAAACTAGGATAAAAAGAATTCCTATTTTAACTTAATTAATTATTGATTTTCTTCACATTCAGCTTGGCTACCACAAAACCCTCGCCGAACCAAAACCTTTCCGGATCAAAAAGTTTGAGATTTTCGGTTAAACATTATCATTATATACTACTAAACTTTGTCACCTGGACGCAAACCTGCAGCATACTTAATACTATTGTACTAGTAAAGCGCAATCTTCGGAAACAGCGCCAGCTCGTCCCTTTCACGATCCTCTCGACGAGCGCATTGCCCGGAACTGGCTGAGAAGCGTACCCTTGGGCAGCTTAACCCGTGCGTTCGTTTTTATATTGTGAACCGTCAACATGTGCCTGTTGTAGTAGTAATGGTACCCGAAATCCTTCCCGCAGCATTCGTAGTTCGTTTGATACGTGATGCAGGTATGATTCCCACCATAGCTCCCATCCGATGAGCGTGCGTTCGGCGTCAAGCACGTGCCACACTCGAGCGGTTTCGGGTGCTCGTGGCGGTACACGTGTCGCTGCAGCAGATCATCGCTTTCGTACGATACCAGACAAATTTCACACACAAAGTAACTTTGAATCTGATTTTTTTGAGGGGAAAAAGAGAGGAAATGAGATAAAAAAAGTGTAAAAGGACATGTAAAATGTACTCTACCTTGTGTATGAGCTCCAGATGCGCACGAAGCTTCTCGCGCCGTCCATAAGATGTGTGGCACACCGTGCACGGAAACCGTTGATCCTGATGAATGGTGGCATGGTGACGCTTCAGATGGTACCCAGTCTTAAACGACAGTGGACACTCCGGGCAGGGAAACTTGCGCAGCGCTATTTCCGCGGGAGACTCCACTTTCGGTGACTTTTGTTTGCGCTTTCCGGAACCGTTGCGTTTTCTCGGTTGTTTCGTTCGGGTCGTATTAATCGCCGGCACATGCGTACCATTTCCCGCACCCGTCGAATCTTCCTCCTCGCTCTCGGTGTTGTAAGGGTTTTTGAAATACACGTCTTGCTGGCCTAACCGTTTGCCCAAATCTAACCCCGCGAGCGATGCAAAGTGCAGCTGCAGCGAGGAACTTTCCGCATTTTGCGGCGCAGCATTGGATGGGATGGGACCACCGGGTGGATAGAATTTCTTCATATCCGATGCCGCATATTGATCATAGTTTTGTGTGGCTTGCGAACGCCCTACGGCAGTACTATCATGCATGCGTGTTTCATCCATGGTTTTGTTTATTCACGTATTCCGTTTCAACCAGCGCAAGGTTAAGGCATCGGGTTGGAAAACACGTCGGTGGAGTTTTCTTCGGCGACCGGAAGCTTTCCTCAGATATAAAAGGCACCTGCAATATAGCGTTTTATACTACTGCATTCGTTATTTTCATTATTGTAACCTTAAAACCGCTGTAACGGAAAAGAGGGTGAATAACAAACGTTGTAGTTTTTTGTGGTTTCTCCATCGTATCTGCCCGCTTCCTGCTTTCTAGTTAGCAGAACCTTTTTGCAACACGCACTCTAGGTCATGGCCCTGTCCGCATTTAACAAATAATGATCGTTTTAACCGACATATGAATCGTTTTTAACCGAAACACGAGCACGGGTTCGCACAAATAGCAAATCGTGTGAGCTTCTGCCCTTTCTAATGCCTCACTACAATGGACGCGCTCTAGCTTATGTTGTCGGAACATGTCCCCCTTTCGGAATCAAACCCGATCACAAGTGCAGTTAGCGGCCAGAATTGGTTGGATTCTAATACAATTGCGATACATCTTGAATGTCTTACCAAGCCAGTTCCCGGATGCTTTTTCTCTTAACCTGAAGATGCAGAAAATATGTTACGCTGCAGCCTCTTTGGTTTTGGGCAAGCGAGATTGTTGTATTCGCCAAATTGTTTACCATCAAGAGGCGAGCGTGACGTTTATGTCAAGATGCGCAACCATCTAGCAGGCGGCCGAACCGTGAACGATCGCGTGGAAGACAAATGGAACAGGAGAAATTTCTGATTCATGCTTATTTGAATTTTAATTCCATTAAGTAAATAATCTTTCATACAATTAAATATCCACCTTAAATAAGTACAAAATAGTGCAAATTTGTATTATTCTAACGAAACGTAATTCTATTTTCACGACCTAGCGGTTCGTAACGGCTTGCAATTGAGCTCCGTGGTTGATTTTCATTTTGTGGCCAGTTCAGGGCTCACCGTGATCGTATCACTGAAGTATTTCTATACTAAGCAGCTCAGCATTGCTAGAACATTTAGCTGATGAAACGATACTAGACTCACTTTCATTGGAATTGGAATCTTCCTCTAATTCACACTCAAAATCCTCCTGGAAAGAGACAAGGAGAATATTCATCCTCTGAACTAAGCAGTAGAGCAGCTTCATTAAAACCCCCCCTTACCTCTACCTCTGGACGCTCCGTCGCTTCAATGGACGTGGACGATAGCCCACATGTATGATTGTTAAACTTATCCTCACTAACAAACGCCTCGAGACACGATCCGCACACATAATTCCCCTCGGCACTATGTATCTTTTCGTGGCGTTTTAGCAGATCCTCGCTGTGAATTTGAAAAGAGTTAAATTATCAATTATATTATACGCCACTTCCAAACATCATACCTTCGTAAAACTTCCCCACAAACTTCACATTTCCATTTGGATCCTTTGCTATTATGGGACAACAGTAGCGCGCGTGCAATAGCGTGACTCTCGCTGTGCTTTTTGTACAGATCGTAAAACTTGATCTTCGCACCACACGTCCGACATTTGAACCATTTGTGACCGTCGCGGATGTGTTCCTGCAGGGACGCTTCATCCAGAAACCATTCCCTGCAGATTTCATCGTATGGACAAATCCACTTTTTGGAGCCAGTTCTATCATCGTTTTCGTGTTCCGTTTGAAGTGGAATTGCATTCGTATCATCCGCCGGTTGATCCTGTTCGAAGATGGTGTACTTTTTGATTCGTCCATATGATGCCACCTCTTGCTCAAGCCTTTCGAACGTAACCTTGTCCTCTGGTCCTTGGCATATGTTGAAGCTTTTCAGAACGTTTACTAAGTATGATCCTAGTTCTTCGTACAGGTCTTGTAATGGTTTTCGATTCCCTTTCAGCAGATGGGCCAATCCTGTGGTGAACTTTCGCATACATTCCAACTGTTTTTGGTAGTGGTGAAACGTTATCAGAGCTTCCAAACATTCGGTGCACACCTTATCCGGTAGCAGATGATGGAGACTAGCACGATCCTATTGGCGGTGGATGAGAGATCATTAGATTACGATCTTACGATCGACACAACCGATATCTTCCATACCTCTTCATCCATTGTGACTCCAGTAAATTCTTCAAACTTCTGCTCGATCGTACACTCCAGCTCGTCATGATAATAAGCGAACGGTGAGAACAATTTCTCATCAGTGATCGTTTTGAAGCAAAACGCACAAACGTTGGGGAATTTTTGCAACCGATACACAATCTTCTGCAACACAATCGATGTGGCCTGCAGGGGACGAAAGATATTTATAAACAAAGCGGATAACAAATCGGCGAGTAGTAATTAGCCGTACTTCCAAATCTTCCTCTACAGTCACTCCGCTGTACGTGTGGTCTCGGTCGGTGGACAGATCGATCGTCGGTTGCGTTTTGTGGTACAGTTCCTCCAGCAGTTGTTTACGGTTTTGCTCGTCGAGCTTTTGCCGTTTGTAAATGGTATTAACCGAACCGTCCATAATAGTGGGAAAAGCTACAATGTAAAACACCAAGGAATGAACGACAAGCATACAAATTTCCCAAACATTTCAAGCGCTTACCATTGAGATGAAGTCTTCTCAGGTTTTTACCCCACACCCGCGGTGAGTTGGCCATTTGGTAGTCATGCTTTTTGAAATGCACCGAACATACGGCATCGGTTTTGAACGGGGTCCAATCTTCACCTCGCTTGCAAAACTGTATCCATTTGCTTCGGAGCGGTTCGTCGGCCGGGAAGACATGGAAGATTATGTCCAGCTTCCGTTTTCTGGCCTCCGCTCGCTTGTTGTTGCAGAATGCTGCGGCACATTTTGAATTCGGCATTACGGTGTGCTACAATATCCGGACATCGAACAGCATTAGGATGCGGTATATCGTCTTGGGGACATTGGTTTCTCCTTCCAACGTTTCTGTGTATTGATTACATTCCACTCCTCTTACCTTATTGTTTACGAGTACGATAAAGTAACAGATGTTCCTTTAAAAAGAGTATTTTCCGATTGATTTCAATTCACTAAACACTCGTATTCGATCGCAGGCTGCCCGTTTTTGAAACCGTAAACAAATGAACGCGCTCGGTTACCTTCATGGAATGCGTTTGGGCGGCCATGTTGAATGTTTCTTTGATAGTTCACTTCAGTTTGCGTACATGCTGCCGGAATCTACCCAAAACAAACAATTATTCGTTGGTTATGGATGAAGGAAAAATACTGATTCTGCAATATGATCCTCCTATTCAATCCACTGAGAGGTTTATATGCTCTTAATCTTGTCCTAAGATTCTGTAGGTGACGGATTTCCCCTCCAACAACAAACCCAGATTCGAAGCTTCAAAGGGAACAAGTGTGGAGAATAACTTTCGGAAAAGGATCTTCGTAATGTGCTCAGGTGTTGACCACTTTCACTGTAGTTTGTACTTGCTTTATTCATGTTGAAATAGATAAAAAGCTGCAGCTGAATTACGCCACCGGTGTAGCTATGCAGCCGATAATAGATCTTTTCTTTCTTATTCACGATGAAACGGCCGAGCCGTCGTATAATCTTAACAGTAGATCTCTTATGTACTTACGAATCAATCGAAAGAATGATGCAAAATAGATCAAAACAAAAGCATATGCTTATCCTTCATCGTGTACGGTTTACTTATTCATGTATCCATTCCCAGCGCAGTTCCATCGATAGATTGTTCCGCGAACGTATCTTGGGCCGTACTTAGTTTCGTAATGCGTGCCACACACCGATGGTTCCTGAAGTCCTGATTCGTGAGATACACACCGAGACACGTTCCGCAAACGTAGGTTCGCTCCCCGGAATGGGTCGTTTCATGGCGCCGAAGAAGTTCCTCGCTGGAAAATGCAACATAAACGTTACTCCTCATTATAGTTGTGTTAAATTTAAAAATACCATACCTTTGAAATGGCTTCTGGCAGATACTGCATTTGCTTTCCTTATTAGAGCTTTTCTGATTGTGACACAACAGCAAAGCGCGCGCGATCGCATGGCTCTCGATGTGCTTTTTGTACAGATCGTAAAACTTGATCTTTGCACCGCACGTACGACATTTGAAGTATTTATGATCGTTCCGGACGTGATTCTGCAAGGTGGCATCATCCCCGAACCAGAGCTTACACACATCCAGATAGGGACACATGAAGGTAGCATTCGTGACGGCACCCAGCACACGTTTACGCGGTCGTCCACGTGCTGTTGACACTTTCTTCCAACCGATGATCTCGTACGGTTCGGGTGGGGCTGGGGATGGTGATACAGTATCCACATCCACCACGGGTTCGTCTTCCTCGATCAGTTCCTCATATTCGTATTCGTGTTCACTTTCAACAATCGGGATGGTTGGTATGATTTGTTCCACCTCATGATTCGCCTGCTCGTACAGGGAGTGCTTCGTCGTTACCTGCCGGTATGTTGCCACCTCTTTCTCCAACCGTTCGCACGTCATTTTATCTTCCGTCCCTTCACAAATCTTTAGGCTCTGCAGCAAGCTCACCAAGTACGTGTTTTGCTCTCCGAACAGTGTTTGCATGGGGCTTTTGTTGCCTTGCACCAGATGGGCCATCCCAATGGTGAACCTTTTGAGACATTTCAGCTGTCTTTGGTATTGGTAAAATGTGATTAGTGCTTCCATACATTCCTCACACACCTTATCCGGCAACAGATGATGGATATCCTGGTGGAGAAAAGCGACATAGCTTGAGAAAATATGTTAATCACCAAAAAAGAAACCTTCCATACCATATTGTCCGTTGGCTCTCCAGTAACTTCTTCGTACATCTGCTCGATCGTACACTCCAGATCGTCATGATACAAATTAAACGGTGAGAACAAGTTTTCCTCGGAGATGTCCTCCTTAAGGCAAAGCATGCAAACATTGGGGAACTTTTGCAAACGATACACGAGCTTGTCCAGTGGTTTCGGTTGCTTTTGCTGCGAAAACAGTGTAGAATGATTCAGATAACAATCAATGGGGATATGGGATTGAAGTTCTTGCAAGTAACTTACCTTTATGTTGTCAATGTTATATATATCATCATACGAATGGTCATTATCTCTCACCAAAGCGTCTTTGCCGTACAACTCGTCCAGAAGCTGTTGCCGTACTTTCTCATCCATTTGTCTGCGTTTCTCTATCGGAACTGGGGATCCCTTCAATATCGATGGTACCGCTGAATTGGAAAAAATAACATTTAAACCACCCAACATCCAGCATCGTCGGATAAGACCGCTTACCGCTCAAATGTAGCCTCCGGAAGCTGCTAGCGCTTCTCATCAACGGTGACATGGCCATTTGATAGTCATCTTCTTTGAAATGGACGGAACATATGGCTTCGTTGGACTTTGGCGTCCAATCCGCTCCCCGTGCGCAAAACTTTATCCATTTCTGCCGAAGTATCGGTACACGCGGGAAGGTGTGGAACACGATGTCGAGCTGTAGCTTGCGTACATTCCTCCTGTTGTACGAGCAACTCGCTGCCGCGCACGTAGAATTCGTCATAGCTGCTACAGCTGAAACGAACGGAAATGCATTTGTTTGTTTGTGTTGATTGTACTACCATGTAGCTCTGATGTTTCTACATACCAATACGTCGTTTTGCTTGCCGATAGTAAAAATCACATCAACCAGAGGTAAAAAGAGCACGTGCAAGTCGTTTTGTAGCGTTCAAATTAACTAATCGTTTGGTAGGCGTCTCGTTTTGTGCGACTTTTGTGGTTCAACAAAACATTCCCAGGAATAGACAAAAAATGCAACTTTTGACAGCAACATGTGTGTTTGCGTCCGTGTGTGTGTAGCATTTTTTTTAAATACGCCAGGTTCAACAAAAGGGAGAAATGTCAAAAATCTTTCCAGTAGGCAATGACAGATCAGGGTAGGTGAATACGTTTTATTTGAAATGATCCGTAAAAATAACAATTTATTCCCATGTTGGAGTTTTACTTCGTTTAGTAAATATTCTTAATGGCAAGTTAGATCAATTTGTTAGTATTTGCGTGCTGGAGATTGATTGTAAACTATCCGCATTGTTAACGCAATATTTCAAACATAAATTTATTTATTATTTATATTTTTTTTAAATTTTGAACACAATGCACGAATATAAATGAGAGTAATTGCGTTTATTGAGAAAAACTAAACTAGATCTTTAACTTCATGTAATAATTCATGTGTGATTAGCTAAGGCGTATTTCAAACGGCTGTAACCTTGCACAGCGTGGTCAATTGCGCCGTCAATTAATTTCAGTAATCTGGTTCCGAAATTATTGCATTTCTTCGAGAAACTCGATCTGCAGTATCTCAATACTCTTGCCAGGAGTGTTTGTGGTGCTAGCGGTTGAGTATAGCGCATCTCCCGTTTCATCGTCAGATTCTACCATCTGAGTTTCAGACTAGAAAATAAAAAGAAGGACAATTTAAACTCACCGATCCATTTTTTACGTTACGAACACGTACCTTTCTTTTGCTGCTATTCATTAGAATGTCCTTAGGTGTGGCTATTTTTCTTCTTGAACGGAAACATTGATGACTGTTGAACTGTTGTTCGTTTGCGTACGCACCAAGGCACACGCTACACATCCAACTTCCTTCCGATTGTCGCTTATGCCTTTGCAATTTTTCCATTCCCAAACTTGAGCCCTGTTTGGTGTGGGATAGAAGTAAAGCTCGTGCGATAGAATGACTGTCCATGTGCTTTTGGTAGAGATCGTAGAACGCTATTTTAAAGCCGCAAACATGGCAGGAGAAGGTTTTATGTTCCTCGCGTACATGCTGTTCAACTGCAGATTGTGTCGAACACCATACGTTGCATATATCCCCGTATGGACAAGTGTACAATTGTTTGGAGCTATTCTTATCATTGCTTACAACCGCTTCATCAGTTGCCCGAAGAACTCCTTTCTCATCGTCGCGTTCAGAGCTTGAGTAAAGATCGAGAGACATCTCATTTGAAGCATGCTGATCGCTTGCCGTCGAACTGTGTTTAACCTGCCCATACGAAGTAACTTCTTCTAGTAGCTGTTCTAGCGATTGATTGACTCTCGTACCTTGCGCGGTATCCAGCCGTTTAAGTATATTGACCAAATAGAGTCCATGATCTTTATATAGATTTTCCAACGGTTGTTGATTGCCATACAACAGATGGGCGATGCCGGTGCTGAATTTTTTTATACATTCCAGCTGCCTCTGATATTGATGGAATTTTACTACCATTGCCACACATTCGCTACACACTTTGTCCGGAAGCAGTTGGTGAACGTCGCTACGATCCTAGAAGAAAACGAGTACATAATAAAATATAGCTGATTATTTGCAAGACTCGCTTGAAAGGTGATTTACCTCTTGATCCATTGGATCACCGGTTATTTCATCAAACTTCTGTTCGATCGTACACTCCAGCTCATCGTGATAGTGTGTCAATGGTAGGAAGAGATTCGTATCGTGCATGATACGCAGACAGAATGCACAAACATTCGGATATCGTTGCAAAAAGAAGATGCTCTTCCGACATCCATCCACAGGACCCTGCGAAGGTGTAAAACCAATCATGCCATGAAGAAATGGTATAGATAAAACATGTAAACGCATTCGAATGTACCTTCTTTTCCGTGTGGTCTGCTTTTGCCTCACTGTAAGTGTGATCAGTTCCCATCGCTTGCTCATTATCTTCTTCCGGTTTGGTGTAAAGCTTCTCCAATAATTGCTTACGTACTTTATCGATCTTTTCACGTTTCGAAACCGTTATTGGAGTACGGTTGACGACGGTTGGGTACGCTGGGGGAAAATAGCTAATTATTGTACAATCCATCTGAAGCTACCGTACCGCCACATACCATTAGCATTTAGATGCCTGATTCGTCTACCTTGCTTAATTACCGGAGAGTTAACCATTTGAAAGTCATCTTCCCGAAAGTGTACCGAACACAGTACCGAATGTTTGTGTGGTATCCAATTTTCTTCGCGCTTGCAAAACTCCACCCAGCGCTTTATTTGGGGATAATGATGGGGTGGGAATGTGTGAAACGTTATATCCAGCCCTCTCCTGTTCACATTGTATCTATTGTTTTTGCAAAACGTCGCAGAACAGCATGAAAACGGCATCGTGCGAAGACTGTGCAAATAAACAATAAAACAAAACATTAGAGAACGAATGACATGGTTTGAAAAGTACCAACTGGAAAAACTTTCTACCTTGAACGGCACTAGAGAATCACTCAAACTGTGCAAAATTTGGGCAAAGATTATCACAACCAAGCCAATCCAAAATTACGCTCGCGTTTGGAAACAAAACAAGCTTCTTCCATCCGTGTTGTCAAATTGTTTCCCCATTTGCGTCATGTATGTTTGACATATGACATGCACGATCGCGTGGAGGACGCGTTTGACGATTCAAATTCAATTCAACGGTATTTTAACAAAAATATTATTTTATTACGCATATACTGCTGGAAATACAGAACGGTGCAGATCTACACAGCGCAAATCATTACACTAATGAGGCTGGACAGAGAGTTTGGCAAGCAGGTTTTTAAAATATTCCGTTCCATTTACAGATGCACCGCATTTGCATTCAATTTTCATTCGTTTCGCTGTAGTACGAGTTGAAGTTGATCCTGTTTGATGAAGAAAGATGCAAAAGTAGTATTAAATCATACACAAAGGATAAGCTAGTTTCCCGATAGATTACCTGTATATGAGATTGATAAAACGTTCCGAAGTGCTCAGCGTTGCGACATCGGCGATTTTCCGTAGCAACATCATTAGCTGGTCGGTGAAATCGTGACGAAATTGTTCTACCCGTTCCGAGAACGTTTCCGTAGGGCCCATTGCAGTTGCGGTCTGCAGGGTGAGAAAATAAGTATTTACCAATAAGTGTGCTGTGGGGTTAAGGTTAAGCGAAATGGTTTTCTAAACAAGTAAACATATTACACCAAATTTTATATATTTTTTTCTAAACAAATGGTTTTAAATGTTCCCAGAGACAACAATTGAAATTTAGAGGTGGTAAAGATGTTTCATTAAAAATCTAAAATCCTCTTTCCATTTAGTTTGACCTGTTAGCGCAGCTGGTATGGTGATGGTCATGCTGGTTAGTCAACTTGTTTGAGCACAGATCTGCGAGATAAATGGCAACTGATCAATTGTACCTGTTCGTAATCGGACTCGGAAGACAGTGAGCAATCGTCACCTGTTGCAAGCATGCATGTTAGTTCTGCATCGACAAAATGGCGCTGTGCTTCCTGTTTCGTTGCATAACGTTGCACACAATCAGCAAGCAACCGTTAACATAAACCATGAAAAACCATTGACGTGAAATCATAGGCCCACATTAGGATGGAAAGTATAATTTGTATAATAAATACCAAAAATTGTTATTAAACAAAAACATCATAAAGATCATAAAATAGAAGAAACCCAGTAGTGTGATTAAAATATGTAAATGAGCATCAAAGTTCATCAAAAAATGAATGCAAAACAAGCAACATGTTTGATAAAAACAGATCGTAAGGAAGGAGAGAAAAAAGAGAACGAGAACGAGAAAGAGAAGTTGAGAATATGCTTTTATCATTCCGTTGATGAAAGAAGATTGGCTAATCAAAAAAGGTGTCCTGTCCTGCAGAATTGTATCTTTTTGTAAGTGTAAATTGATCACGTAACATTCAGAAGGAAAACAATTGTATTGGCACTACTTACCGCTAGAAAGTCGCAAAATTTGATGCATATATTGCATAGATTGATGATCGGTTTCAACAGATCTGGCACGGTTAGCATACAGTTCTTTAGACACTGGTCCAGGAAATCCTGATGATAGTTCAACACATCATCGATATTTTTTACCTGAAAAAGAGGACGGAAAGGATAATTAAACCATCGCAAAACCCGAAAACGCTACCCTCAAAGTACCTGCTTCATGTTCTGATAGAAGATGTGCCAGTTGGGTTCGATCACCTCGATCATCATGTACGACTCGAAGCTCTGGATCGCGATCAGCATTTTCTGACGTAGCGTAAACGCAGAGCGATACAGTTTCGCAGGGTTCGGTGCGAATTGTCGCGTCTTATTGTTCGCAATCCACACCCGGCACAGAATGCGTTCGACGTACTTCAGGTAGAACAATTGTCGGAAGATCATCTGGTATTTTGAAATGGTCCAAAGGTTCAGTACGATTGACACCGGCCATTTGGCCTTGTACGTGAAGGTAAAGCACTCGATACCCTTCAGCTGGGACGTGTCGCTTAGCGTGTCCACGAACGCATCCTCATTGTTGACGATTTTCGAAATTTGTGTCACAATACCGTATGGTAGGAGCATCGTTTTGAGATCCTCATTGTACACGTCGTGTTTGGCGGAGGACAATCCAAGCGCTACATCGAGCAAATTGGCCAAACGGAGCGGATGCAGTGTGTCTACGTTTTTACGCAGATCTTCCTCGACTGCGTCCATAAACTCGGTGATAAAATCACCCTGGTACAGGAGAAAGTAACGCTTCACCGACATCAACCGGCCCATCAGATCGTACTTGTTCATGATGAGATTCAACAGTGAAGAGGACGCAAAGTTGTACGCTTCTTCAATGACGTCGATGTACGACTGGTCGAAATGTTTGTACTCCAGTTGCTTACCGGGTGTAGCTGTGGAATTGATGGTATCCGTACCGCTGCTATTCCCCGGTTGAAAATCGGCACCACCACAAACGCGCACCACATTCAGGTACTTCCCAGTACGCAGAATGATGTCCGCGTACTTGGCCAAGAAGCATGGAACCTTTTCATTGCGAATCGTGTACTGCTTCTCCCAGTAATCAACCAGCTCGTTTTCCGTCAGCTCCATGGAGCTATGGTCAATGAAGAATTCTTGCTGCGGGTCATTAATAATGCCACGATAGATCCACAACTGCAACATCTCCATAAACGGAATGGCGGCCGATTCGATCAGATGCACCAGCACCTTCTGTGCGTGGTTCGTTCCACTCTTGGCCGTAATCCGATCGTGCAGCAGCGACAACACCTGTCCGCCCCGACTATTATTGCGCCGGATTTCCGACACCGTAGCCGCCAGCTCTTCCATCGTCGGAAAGACGGGTTTCAGGAACTGAATCAACCGTTGCATACTCAGCCCCCGGCGACAGCGCAGATCATCCAGCTGTGCAATCGAGAGATAGTAATCCGTCATGATCGTTTTAAGCACCGAGCGGAACGCGTGCAGCACTACACCACCCTCTAGGATGCTAGAACCTTCAATAAACGACTGCACGCAGGAGTAATTCGCTGCCAAAGGTAATACTTCTACGACCATATCACGGCACGAGTCGGTAAGTTGGTTCGAGAGCTGAAACTCCACCGGTAGTGACCCGTCCGGATCAACGGAGGAAGAACATTTCTTCGGCATAATGAGCGTTCCCTTCACACCGATCAGACAGTTGAGTACTTCCTTCAACACGATCGGTTCTTGCGATGCGACCGGAATGGCCGCTAAATTCACTTTGCTCTGCAACGGATACAGCTCGTCATAGTTGAAATTCCACGCTACGATTGGGGGCTTTCGGTGCGAAAACTCGAAGCACGGTCGACTGAGCGAGGGATAGTTATGGTGATGGGTCGGAATTATGCTGCCGGGTGGCAGTGATGCGGAGGACGACAAACGGTTGATGGCAGCACCGGAGGTAGCCTGTACGAGCTTTTCCTTGATTTCCTGCACATTTTCCGGCGTTACCGGTTCGGGTGCGATGCGTGTCGAGGAGAGGGGAGGACTTTCGAACAGGGACACGCGCTTGTGGACCGGTTCCGAGCTAAGCTGTGCCGGACCCGCCGCTTCGGACTTTACCGATTGCTGCTGTACCGATTGTTCTTGCTGTTGCTGTGCTGCGGCTACCTTTTCGGCGTGTTGCGTTTTTAAATCGCTTGCAAACCGGTTCAGCACCAGCACCAGTGCGGGATATGACTCTTTCCTAAAACGGTGAACCAATGGTGGATTACGGCATGGCATGCTTACCCCATCTAATGATACCCAAACTTACGGATTAGCAGATGCATACATCTCCACGTACTTGCCCCCATTGGGAATGGTTTTAAACAGCTGTGCCAAAAGGATCGCCAGTCGCTTGCTGCTGTATTTGCCATCGCGGTTATGAAATATGGTCACTATATTCTCGGACGTGTAGGTGCAACTGCAAGAAACGAAAGGGAAATTACCGATAAACCGATTCCAGCATTCGTGTTCTCGGGAACACGCTTCAACCGCTCAGGTCGATCGGCAGCACGGCCTACCCAGATTTTTTGACTAGGTCGGCTAGCACTTTCTTGGCGACGATTTCTGTAGACATTACAACACATATGCAACACTCGGCTGGTCCGGATGTAAATTGTTTTACTGGAACTTACGCACCGCGCAGCAAACGAAAAAAGCCTCCCAGGTGCAGGATAATCTATCAACAAACTAGAGGCGTACAAACAACAAAATGCGTGTGTGTTGTTTACTATCGGAATGTCACGACGGTTATGATGCCTGCCCGTTTTGTAACGAACTTTGGGGAGGTGTAGCACACTAGCTGTATCAAATTAAATGGTTTTAGATAAATATATTATACTTTTCTTGTTTTTCCTATTGGGATAATTTTCTTTTACGTATTTCATTCTATAATTTGCTGTTTTTCGTAAGCTATCGAAGCAACCCTGACAAAAGACAGTTCCACCTCTTCCTCCCTTCTTTCCCTTGTTCTATACTTCCACGAACGGAACAAACGTCAAACGACGTGGTGTGCTTGCTCCCGAACTTGATGCAATTTTTCATTCGCCTGCGCCAACATCGGAGATGCGATAGTTTGCGGTCAATTTTACCAAAAGTGATCGTTAAAATTTCGTTTGTTTAGAAAGTGTTTCGTTCCTTTCGGAAGCTGGTAAGTTGGGCAAAAGCAGTTTGGTAATATTTGCGCCATGCATATTACACTCTCCACGCGGTCAAGTTGCGTAGGAAGCCGGGGGTTTTTGTACGAGGAGCAATGTTGCCTTCTAATTTTGGGAAACGTTGGAAACCCACAAAGTGATAAGCTTGAATGAACTCGTGGCCATTACAGGGTGCGATAAGCGTGTACGGGAAAATGGTTTTGTTGTAAGGAAATCATAAAATATTGCTCTCCCATTAGTGGAGAAGGGATAGAAACTGCGTGCATTATTATGCAAGCTAGAATTAGACCCGTTTAGCTTCCTGGTTAGCAGTAGAAACCATTGTATGACGTATACCGAGTGCTATTCGCGTACTTCCTCTAATTGAATGTACTTCATTGCGTTTTTTTTCGTGAAAACCCCGGCTAGACGGTACGTACCTGAGCTGCAATGGTTACTGAGACGATCAAGGAAGAGCCGGTAGGAACCGGTGCGGAAGAGTCATCGAAGAAGGCCGCGAAAAAGGCAGCAAAGGATGCGGTGAAGGCGGCAAAGGTATGTTTGTTTTGGCACGTTGCCTAAAAATGTTTATCCCTCATTTCCGATAGTTCTCAACTTCATAATTCTTTTGGTGTGTGATGCAAGCATTGCATCATTATGAATGATAACCAGTGCGCATGTAAAAACTAGTTCTGTTTATATTGTATTTGTAGAAAGCGGAACATAAGGCCGCCGCTGCTGCTGCATCTGGTGCGGGTGGAGCAGGAAATGACGACACCGGAGCAGATGGTGTTGATCAGTCCGAGGGCCGGTACGGAACGATGAAGATGATCCAGAGCGCTGAGAAATATGTCGAACGGGTGTTCGTGAAGGTGTCGGACCTGTCCAACTGTAAAAAAGATGCCCAGGTGTGGGTTCGCGGACGGGTACACACGTCCCGCTGCAAGGGTAAACAGTGTTTCCTGGTGCTTCGCCAACAAAGCAGCACCGTCCAGTGTTTGCTTGCCGTAAACGACCACATCTCGAAGCAGATGGTAAAGTTTTCCGGCAGTATACCGCGCGAAAGTATCATCGATCTGAAGGCGAAGGTGGTGCCGGTTGAGCAACGGATTGAATCTTGCACGGAGCAGACACTCGAACTGCACGTCCTCGAGCTGTTCCTACTGTCGGCCGCCAAGGCTCAACTTCCGCTACAGATTGAGGATGCTTCGCGGCCGGAAAAATCTGACGATCCGGAAGCGCTCAAGATTCGCGTCAACCAAGATACGCGCCTGGACAACCGTGTGCTCGACCTGCGTACACCGGCCAATCAGGCCATCTTTCGACTGGAAGCGGGTGTGTGCAAGTTATTCCGCGATGTGCTAACGGCGAAAGGTTTCACCGAGATACACACGCCGAAAATTATATCCGCGGCCAGCGAAGGCGGTGCGAACGTGTTTACGGTTAGCTATTTTAAAGGTAAATATGACTGGAGAAGTAGAAACGGGCGAGACAGTTGAAATTGTTTGTTTCTCTTCATAGATTCCGCGTACTTGGCACAGTCGCCACAGCTGTACAAGCAAATGGCTATTGCGGCCGATTTCGACAAGGTGTTTACTGTGGGAGCCGTTTTCCGTGCGGAAGATTCCAACACTCACCGGCACTTGACGGAGTTTGTGGGGTTGGATTTGGAGATGGCGTTCAAGTACCACTATCATGAAGTGCTCGATACGATAGGCAACACGTTTACGGAAATGTTTAAAGGATTACGCGACAAGTACGTGTGATGATCAGGGGAAAATTGTTTACAATTTTTCATGAACGCTTTTTCCTCTTTCCCATTTAGCTATGCGAAAGAAATTGCTGCCGTTGGACAACAATACAATGTGGAACCGTTCAAGTTCCTGGAACCACCGCTCAAGCTGGAATTCGCCCAAGCCGTCGCTATGTTGCGTGAGGCCGGCGTCCAGATGGACGACGAAGAGGATCTGTCTACGCCGAGCGAAAAGCTGCTTGGTCGGCTTGTGAAAGCGAAGTACGATACCGATTTCTACATCCTGGATAAATTCCCACTAGCCGTACGTCCGTTCTACACGATGCCTGATCCGGCAAACCTGAAGTACTCCAACTCGTACGACATGTTTATGCGGGGCGAAGAAATTCTATCCGGCGCGCAACGAATACACGATCCCGAGTATCTGATCGAGCGGGCCAAGTTGCACGGTATCGATCTTTCGAAAATTGCTGCCTACATCGACGCATTCCGGTACGGGTGTCCACCGCATGCTGGCGGCGGTATCGGTATGGAGCGAGTCGTAATGCTTTACCTGGGGTTGGATAATATCCGCAAAACTTCCATGTTCCCGCGTGACCCGAAACGATTAACGCCTTAAGTGCGGTTTGGTTCCTACGAAACAGACGTACGAAGGAAAACGCACAATAAGGATTTGGAAGTGAGAGGCGTTTTTGTGGCTACTTAAAAAGACTCACGCAAAACGACTGATTGGATGGTAAATTGAAAAAAAAAGGAAGCGCGAATAAATCGGGAATAAACAGCACTAGGAATGCAGCTTGAAACGAAGCGCTGAATTACAAAACAATCCGAAAAAGCACAGCGCATGCTTTGTTTTGAAAGTAATCATCCTGGTTTACTACAATACACGCAAGCGTGCATTGTGTTAGTGCACAATACATGCATACCTGTTAAGAGAGAACGAGAGAGAGAGAAACAATAAAGGACGATAAACAACAGGTGCCTATTACAACTACTTTCCGCCCTGTAATTCACCCTTCTTCGCTATGAAACACCGTTTCCGGCATCGCTTTCCATGAGTACGAGAGCGAGAGTGTGCGTGTTTAGTGAATCGTGAGATGATTAATACGCTATGACGTACGCCTTTGTCTCACACTAACGCAAACGCTACACGAGCTCCGCAGCTAGGCAAACCCGCGCGTGTAGTGATAACGCGACCAGCCTGTAGGGAGTGGTGAAACTTTATCAAAACAAAACGCTGGAAAAGGATGAGTCGAATCATCCTCGCAGCATAACCGGTCGCGTGCTCGTGCGAACCGGATGTTCCCGTCAGCAGGATAGGTGCGTCAGTGACCATTGCAGTTGTAGGCAATCGTATCACGAAAGTGTTTGTTTAGTTGAACGTTGTGATTATTAATATATTGCCGCTGGTGTTCTTGTGGATGCGATAAGATAGGGGGAACAAAGTGCCCTCACTGTCCAAACCCATCAACTCACAACGCCGCATCTTTAAATCTATTGAAGAATAGGAAAGATAGCAGAGTATAGCAGCGATTTTTGAACATAGCTGGAACCGAACTACTTATTACCGTGAAGCCCCTTATTTTGTATCGCATTGCCATGAGTGCAACGAAGACGACCATTCTTCAAAAATTAACCGCTCACACGAGCGATGTGACGTCGCTGGATTTTTACGGAAATGCGCTGCTGGTGACAGGTTCAAGGTAAGACACGGATCGATCATTATGCATTAAAGTGCAATTATTTTTACCGTTCCTCCCCCCTTTTGCCAACGGATGCAATAACCGAGGAGTATGCACCTACACATGCATCAATGATGCACCGAAGATCGATCGTTTCTCATCGCTTATCTTAATTATTCATCATTAGCTTTCCAACGTAGAATCGATATTTTTGCCATTTTTCCGCCATCGTCACTAAAAATGTGCTAATGAGTTTCTTAGGAGGGTGTCCACTTTATTTCTTCCCCTTTTAATTAGTGACCTTGCATCTACAAAGGGATCAAGGAGGAATTTAAACCAAGATGATCGTAAGATTAGGGATCAATTTTGATCGATCAAGAATTTCATCGAAGGGCTACAATTTTCGTAAATTGCTTTTTTACCATCAGAAGCGATAAGCATTGGCAAATGGGAGTGCCACCGAATGAAAGGAACACTTTGTACCGATGATAAATTATGGATCAGTTGCATATACATTAGATTCATTAGCGCCGATGTTGTCGGTGACATGATTGCCATCTCGCAGTGCGTTGCTCTCCCTTTATGAAATAACTTCCCCGACAACTTTGCTCATGACTAATGGATTTCATTTATTTTCACCTTCTTCTCTCTTACTCTCACGGCGGTATTTCGGTTAGTGACAAAACGGTGCGTGTGTGGCGATGGGTAGCAGGCAGCGGGTTCCGGGAGGAATCGTTCTCACCATTGCTTGGTCACCGGTACGGGGTAACGGGTGTACGCGTGTCACCAAAGGTAAAGTACTTTGTTTTAAGCATTTTACAGAAACACATTCAGGTACTGGCGTTCGGTTGGGTACTGTTCCTCCAGCAACCGGTACCGGTACGAGTAACGATTGCGATTCTCGTACGATCCCAGCTCGTGGTACGTCTGTGCTAGGTACACGTACACATCCTTCGCTTTACAGTAGCATTCCAGCTTTTCGAACATTTCGACTGCTTCCTCGAACGTGGGCACCATGGTACCGAGCTGTTGCAATCGTTTAGCAGTCGGTGAATGTTTTTCCATCTCGACGAATATCCGGGCAAACAGGAACAACGCTCGTGCACGATCGTAAATTGGTCCATTCGCCAGAATGGTTTCGAGGGCGGCTTTGATCGATAGCGAAGCTTGAATTGGTGCCTGGAGACGCACCAGCAGCATATACGCCATATGCAAATTCACCAACGCTTCTTCGTACTGTAGATGATATTTTTGGGCAAACTCTTGGGCGCAGCTGAGCATGTGGAATGCTTTCGGGTGCCCGCAGTGGAGGTACACGTTGGCGGACAGAATCATCGCACGGATGCGCGTGAGCGGATCCAGCTGTTCGTCCTGGATTAACCGTGCGATAAACGTTTCGCCCACACCAAAGTCCTGCTTTGCCAGGGCAATATGGGCGAACAGGAGCTGTGCCAGGTTGCGGTCGTACGAGTACAACCGCTGGCATTCGCCGGTCGCTTCCACCCAACGGCCACGGTAGATGGCACGTAAAACCGTCACGTAATGGTCGGCAAGATGCCAGTCGCGCGATTGCGGATAGCGTGGGAAGCGTCGTTTCGTGTGTTGCAGCACTACGAGCGCGAAACCAAACTCACCAAGATGCGCTAACCGGACGACCAGCGAACAGAGCACCTGACAGATACCGTTCCCGTTGTACGTTCTGCCGAGCGATTTGAGATCGACGTTTAGCAAAAGCTGAGCGCACAGGGAGGCTTGTTCGTGTTTGCCGTACACAGTCCACAGAGCGGTCCGTTCGGCAATTCCAGCCGCCACCAGATCCATCATCGATCGCTGACAGTTGAGCAGATCGTTTACCATCAGCAGACCAAACAGTTTCGATGGTTGTTCACCCGCAATGGACCCCTGCCTTAGATGGGCCAATATTCGCAGTGAGGTGGCGTGAAACAAACTGCCGCTGGTGTTTTTGTCTGGCAGTACCATATTGTGTCCCTCCAGATGGGACAACCAGGCGTGTGCTAGCTGCAGGCACGTAGTGTCACCATTTTCCTGCGCAAGCGTTATGCATTCCCGCAGGCAAGTGCGGGCCAGTTTGAGTTGACCGAATTCGGCGTGCAGGATGGCAAGGTTCAGGCTCGGGTACTGATACTCTTTGCTTTCGGACGTTGCCGTGGCTGCGGATTGTGGTGCACCGGCGCATGGGTTGCGGTCAAACAAACGTTGTAGCGCATGAACGGCACCGAAATACTCTCTCACACGCAAATTGTTCATGTAGGTAAGAAAGTACGCCTGCGAACAATGCGGCCGATCGTTGATAATTTCATTCAATCGATTCTGAAGCTCCTTTGGCGGAAGTGCTTTCACTTCGTTCTCCTTCAGCAGTTCGCTCTGTTGGGCAATGAATAGTTCCGACTGTTTCACGGACCATTTGGCCGAAAGCTGTCCATGGTCGGAGGGTTCTATCGGGATGTACTGGTTCGGTGCTTGCTTCGAACTCTCGCAATCCTGAGTTGCGTCCGCACAGGGATCGAGTCGGATCGCGTGCATGCCTTTGTCGTAATAGGCGATGGTGGCGAGATACAGATCCTTCATCTCGTGAAAGCTCATCCGGTCCATCGTTACGAATACCTTGCGCAAATACAACCCAACGATACCGATCTGAAAGCTGGCCGTGTTGTCGATAATAAGCCTATCGATTTCATTATACAGATCGAACATCACATCTATGCCGACAGTTTTGAGCAGTTTCATCAGTTTTTTAAATTCCTCCAGATGCACCGGATGAACGCCGTACTCCGGCGACAGCAGCAAACCGTACAGATCCTTGTACGGGAGGTCAGGGTACTGGATTAGCTTTAGCAACAGCATACAGAACCGTTTCCGGTCACTGGCACTCAGCTCGATCTGGTGCGGCTGCTCCCGTGAAGCTCCATCCGCAATCGTTTTCTTTAGCCGCAGATACTCCTGGATGAGAAACACGACAATCATTTTGTGCGGCGTTAGCACATCCATCTTGCCGGCCGTTTGGTTCGGTAACCAGAAGCACACATTTTCCGAATCCTTTTTGCTCATGTTAGCGGCAAAAAAGTGGAAACACACACTGACGACTGAGAGAGAGAGCGCGATATTTTCAAACGAAAAGCAAACACTTGATTGACGAAGTGATTTATGCAGGAGGAGGATGAGTTAAGCGTGGCCACCGCTTTAGCCCGGGCACGGCATTGAATGGAAAGGAAACAATAGCAAAAACTGGAGCCGTTTTACGTTCCGTTGCGCTGGAAACCGGTGTTTGTTTACAGTGTTGTGTTTTGACGTTTGTGGCGCGTTTGCGCTTCACACGTTGACAGAAGGTCAGGGTAGAGAAATCGATATGAACAGAAACCTGCAGGTTTTATTCAAAATTGGTTTTAAAAGTTATGTTTTTGTTTTAAATAATTCACATTATTTTTTCATTCATGATTATTGATATTCTTAAAGCGAAAACCATGACCGCAAACGAAAATTAGAACGATTTGAAATGAACACAGATATTAGTATACCTATCTGTCATGACGATGACATTTCGTATGGCGGCAGAGTTTGAAATTTTGAAAAATGCGAGCGAGCAGTTGATGAAATGGTACACGCTTATTTTTTTTACACAGGGAGCTGTTCTAGCATCCGCTTCCGTCGATGGCACAGTAATACTGTGGAACTTAAGCAACGGGGAAATTTCCAATGTGATCAACCAACAGGGCGGTGAAGCCATTCGTGCATGCATCTTCAGTCCCAACGGATCGACCATAGTCAGTTCCGATGATAATGGTTCAGTTTGTATTTGGGGACAGGATAAAAGTCTGAAAAGGTATTTAGCGCGAGCTTTGGTGCTTCAGCAATAGTTTCATCGCCATTCTTTTCATTCCCCAGCCATGTTAAAGTCCACGATGAGGCTGTGCATACAATCGCGTTTTCTAGCGATTCGGACATTCTGCTAACGGCCTGCACATTGGGCAATGTGCGTCTATATGCCGTAGAGAATTACTTTGCTGGTAAGATGGTGGTTTTGTAGTTTGCTTTTGAAATATATGATTGACTGGATCCGTTTGTTTAGGTGATCTTTCATCTGCTGACTGTTCGATCGATGCCGCTCATGATATGGGAGTGCTATCTGCAGACTTTTGCAAAATTGTTCATACTGATCGTAAGAAAAGGATCGCTGTCGTTTACTCTCGGAACAGTCAAAAATTTAACATCCCTCTCCACCCTCAGCTACCGACAAATGTTCACTGATTTACACCGTTGCAACGTGCGGCACTGATCATTACATTAAAATCTGGAGGATCTTTTTTATGCCAAATAACATTGATCGGAGTCGTCGATCGCGGCTTATACCGACAACACCCCAGGAACACTTTGCAGGACAATCGACCATCTACAGCACCGAGGTCATGAATGCTAGCTGTGTGCAAACGATATCAGCTCATGGCAGCTCAGTAACTTGCGTACGGTAAGACAATAAAGGCAACTGTCCCAAACCCCAGGTGTATCGATCGTCCACATTCGGGTTTTTTTTTTTTTTTTTGTAGGTTTAATCCCACCGGCACGTTGCTGTTCTCCTGTAGCCTCGACAAGACAATAAAAATCTGGAACCAACAAGGCACGTGCCTCAAGACGTTGTCCGAGCATTCGCGGTACGTAAACTGTTTGGCCATCAACAGCGACTCGTCGGTGATCGCGTCCGGTTCGAACGATCGGACGGTGGTAGTGTGGGATTTAACCAGCAGACTAAACTTGAACTCGCATATCACCGGTATACGATCGTTGCTGTTCTCGATCGCCGTAAAAACAGCTGACATACCGCTAGAGTTTACCTGTCCGATCACGCACGAACTGATGAAGGATCCTGTTTACGCGGAAGGTAAGTTTATGCCGGGAAGGTAGCAGGAAGATGGAATAGCACTTGATAAGAGATCTTAATTTAGATAGGTCTATATAGACAACGATTTAGGTTATTTTCAACCTTGTAAAACTGCCATTTATTCTAGATGGTTTCACGTACGAGAGATCGGCTATAAAGGAATGGTTTTCCAGGGAGAAAGCTATTTCACCGATGACCAATCTGGAGCTAACTACCGACGAGCTGGTGGAGAACGGGAAGCTTAAGCAGCAGATTGAAGACTACATGCGGTCTCTGGACACTGACGCTGGAGAAGTGAACTGATCTGAACACTCCTGCCACCATCATGCAATTCTTTCAGTGCCTTTCCTACACGGAGCTAAAGCATTCCGTTTGATGTTATAATGTTCATTTCCAACGCATACTTCAGATGTGTATTTTAGCCTCTGCTTTTCATATCTATATTTCAATGTATTTTTTTGTGTGTGTCATTATCGATACAGAACAGCATTGCGTTAATGTAAAAGAAATCGATAACCATAGCGCGTTGTACCTTTGTGCTGCTTCGGCACAAGGTGCCGATGTGCGATAAGATGTGATAGAGAGCAAAAGCGCTTTATTGCGCCACGTAACATATAACTCCAACACGTACGCAACGAACACCTCTGCATCAGGCGAACACCTGATATCTCTAGTATTGGTACCGTTGCGACGTGCTAAATCATTGTACTTTCGAGCCAGTATTAGAAAACAACTGCACACACTCCGATAAGAGCCCTCCTTCACCCTTTCCTCCCTCTCCCTCCCACCATGTACCGTTTTGATCTGCTCGTTTAACAAAAAGGTTTTTTTTAACAGCCATTGCTACATTGTAATACCTCTGCACTCTGCGTCCGGTGTGTTGAAATGAAACGATATTTTAAGTGCCTGCAAAACTTGTTAGCCCGGAATAAAAATACAATATCATGTTAAAACCATGCACTCGTGCACGCGGAGAAAAGTCCCATACTATGTCCCATTCCAGCGAGGTCTTCAACCGTGCACGTGCTGGAAAAATAAAATTAAGGTCATCAAAGCTACCAATTTCAAGCGTGCTAATACTTTTCAATATTTGGTACTTAACAAACAGGAAACAATGCCACTTTAAATGAGAAACACATCAACTACATTACATTCACTGCCTTCGCCTATGGGTTCGTCATGGTCACATGGCTGTCGGTCTCCTCCATGACGCAATGTCCAGAACTCGTTGAATATCGAATTGTACATAAAGAGAGCAATTCCATGACAGTGAATTATATCCCTACTGTCGACGGATAGCTCTCTTTATTTTCATATTCGATTATGATCTGGTCGATAATCAGCCGCAACGTCACGGGATATGGCACAGACATGCTGAACGTGTCATTGTCGGAGAGCAAAAATTGCGCAGAACTTTCAATCCGTCCAGATCGATCTGCTTACGTCATCGTAGCGGTTAGTAGTACATGCGATCGTCTTCCTAGCAAACCGAAAAACGTGGTTCCACGCGCTCTTCTCGATGGTGAACCACCACACGGGCCAGGCAGAGGCCATGTACTGTCGCTCGGAAAGCCGAAACAACCGATCTCGAATGCGCAACGGTAATGTTGACACAAACAATCGAAGGGAACGAATACTTCTCCGCAAGATTCTCCCCCCAACTGTGGATGGGTGACACTACACGGGGGCGAAGAAAAAGCTTTTCAACTCTGCGATGAGTGAAGATGCTGCGTCCACCGATGGTCTCGACCATCTTCTTGTTGGTCTAATATTTACCCAAAAACAAAACAAAAAAGAAACGAAACAGAACCAGCACACACGGCAGCAGCTTCGGTACCGATGGAGTCGCGCAAACTGTACACACGAGATGAAGCCTTTAAACCGGCTTCCAGTAACGCGCTAACCGTGTTTGACGAAGGCATCGTCACGATGAGGCGACACCATGTTGAAAGTGTCCCCATGGTTAGCGGACACGTTAGATCCTCCCGAGCAGTGTGACTTCGACCACGTTTCGACACGAAATGAGCTGACGTGCCGATGCGATAGCTTCCTATAGCCTTCCGAACCCGGCCAAAGTTACAGCCTGCAACGTACAGGAGGAACCATTTGCTTATTGCCCTTCCGCGCTCCACAGCACACGGCTGCAGCTCCTTGCTTAGTGGTAGTAAGGACGGTGCACGTCATCATGGCTGCCAGCCTACGGGTCTGCTCGTGTGAGGGAAGAGCAAATATATGATAATTGATAAGATATCGCCCGTGCGGCACTTACACTTGCTGCTTGTACTGAGCTTTCTTCCTATGGCCGTCGTGTCCCACTCACGCAAACGGGAAATATCTGTTCCGAAACCGGCACCTGTTCTAGCGTTTCGGGAGCTGATGCTGAGGCTGTGTGATCATCCACCTTCGAGATTGTCACACAACCACGAAAACAAGAGCAAACGAAACGTTGGTGCGTTGTAAGAGCGCTGTAACCGGTGCGCGATCGCGAAGATCGCTCTAGTAAGCGTGCGGTGGAAGAAAATGGCGTTATCTATGCAAATACATGCATCTATTGGATTGTTTTATTGTTGGCATTGCCTTGGCCTGAGCTAATACTAGCACCTTCAGGTGGAATGGGATCAACTTTGAGTGGTGGTGCGATAAAGATGGGTTTGAGCAACAAATTGTATCATTTTTGTTGAAGATAATTGAGTTAGAAACTTTCTTAACTAAAATTACTAATAGTGACACTAATGGAACGAACATACTAATACCCTTGCTAATGTTTAGCTAAAAGACATTTTAAAAGAATGTTGAATTGCTTGGTTTTTTTTTAATTATTCATTTGAATTCTCCAACATGCTCGAAACACAAGCACCATTGTAGTAGTTAATTTGATCGTTTTACAATCGTTTGATACTCCGGGGAAGGGCGAACTATGTGTTGGTGTATTTTTGGTACACACCTCATACACATTCTCGCAGCATCTTCACACCTTCCGGCTGCCTTTGTTCTTCGCGTATCATGTTTGCGTGTCCATGGCAAGCCCGACAATTTTAAAACAAAAAAAAAGGCACCTTCCCAACGCAGCCGAAAGCGAAATATTGATTTTTTAGCCAAAACAAACAGTGATCTTAAACGATCGGATGCTGCCTACTGCTCCCCCAGCATCAGGACATCTCGGTCTAATCCCATGTAAGGCGAGGAAAGGTCACCCCGGGGGACAAACGAAGCGACGAAGTGGGACACTTTTACCTATACTCTGTCCCCTTTGTAATGCCCGGCGTACAGGGCAGTGAGCTTTTTTTTCCCCCTGCTACGGGCAGGTTTGGCCTCTCTACCACAACGCAACGCAGCGGCTGTGTGTACATACTGTTTGTCCAATATGTTAACACGGTTTGCTTAATGTGTGCCGGAATCATCTCTCTCTTGCCTTAGAGGAACACGGGACCAGCCCAAAGGGTAATAGGGAGGACAAAAGGGAAGGTATCAGTCACCTGTCACCGAGGCCACGGTGTCTAAAATGATGAAGCTTCCGTTGGGACAGGGCGGGGATATCCAATCCAGTCATCACGTCCGCACTGCAATAAGGCTTCATTATGTTTAACTTTATTTAGGGCTTGTTTTGGATGCGATAGGAAAAAAACATTGTGTATGATAAATCATGCCCATCTCACGGTAAAGCCTCCACAAAGCCTTTTTTCTGGGTAGGCAGCTTCATTTTAATTCCGTTGTACGCTTGGTGGCACGCGGACCATCGTAGCGCACATGATCGCACCATTATCACCCGACAGTGCCCGGTGGATCGGTGGAGTTGTTTGTTGTTCTACTTTGCCGTGGCAATCTAATTTCGTGCACATCGTATCTATAAAGACATACACTAGCAGCTTCCGGTGTACCGGTTGCTTCAGGTCTGGCTGTGAAACCGAGGGAAGTACAGATACTTGCTGGTTGCGCATGTCTGGAATGTTTAACCCTATTGAGGAAACAACGAACAGCAATTGTCCGCCTGAAAATAGGGAAAAAGAAGATAAAAACATACACAGCGTATTGGTTGGTGGCGTCTGCCAGTTGCGATGAAGTAACACCACCATTTAGAAGCGACCCCAAGGCTATCCAAAGAATTGATCGATCACTTAAGTATATTTGAAGTCGGTTTCGTCTTTAATTTTAATTTGGTACACTATGCCATATCTTACTGGTGGAAACTCTTTTAATTAGTGAATTTATAAAGTTAAAAATATTCATTGGTAAGGGTCGATTGGCCTATATTAAGAGTCTCCTGAAAAGCTCAAGGTCGAGTGCCAACGTCATCACTATTTGGAAATACCACATCACCTCGGAACATGTGGACGACCTACGATTACTTAACGGGGTTGAGTCATGAGTTGTCCCGCATCATTACAATAATTTGGCCAGCCTTCCAGATCTTCGCAAATCTAACTTCAGGTGCTTCTGTTTTTTTAATTTTCGAGATATTTTAAGTTGCTCCTACTCTAGGTTTCCCCTGGGGACACCTAGATAAATCGTAAACCATTGATGACTAAGCCATCACTACAACGTGGATTAAGGTATTAGATAGCAAGAATATGTGTTCTCAAAAGTGGCAGATCAAACTACAACATTCCAATTATTCTCTATTTAGGAAACCCCAAAGATAGTCCATATTTGAAGCTATGATCAGATTCATAGGCCTCAACATTCACAAGCTAAACCCTATACTGTCCATAGTTGAGTACTATAGTAGACAGAACTCTTGCCTCAACACCGATCTTTGGTGGAAACATTCCATATTAACTTTCCTAAAGATGGGACAAATTGATCGTCTTATATTTGAGATCATCAGGCCTGATTCTTTGACTGTACTTAGGATAGATGAAGGTAATTGTTCTTCAGGAGTCTGGATTTTCCAAAATGGAACTAATGTCATTTATTTCTATATGAAGAAAGCGAGGCCATTATTAGAAGATTTTCAACAGAAGTTTAAATGGATTAATTCCTAAGCCGATCATATGTTCGGTTATTTTAAATTATTTCAATCCTTCCCTTTGTTTTATCTGAAGCTTACGCTGCTCAAATAATATCCATAAATTTTGGAAACGCTTCTTGTGGACTGAAAAGTAAAGGATACTTTTTAACTTTACAGTTCCACCTGAATGTGACGTGGGCTAGCCTGAACAACGGCGTTTATTCATTCTCAGGTTCCCAAGCCCAAGCACCCGTTCGTATCACGCTGGTCGTTTTGCTGCCTTACTTCACACAACCATCGCAATGAGACACATTCCGCTGGATGCGAGATAAGATAATAGCGAGAGTACAATTTTAGTATCACCTTCATCGGGCAGGTTGCTTGCAGATAGGCACGGTCTTACACGTTGTTGAAATTGAGTATCACCCCGCACTGGATGGTTGACGGTGGAGGGCAATTATATTGCTCAACACAGTGCGCCAGCAAGACGTTGGATCTTCTTCACTTTGACTGAAACCTTCCTTTACCCCCGCTTTCCACAGGTACCGAAAACCTCTTCATGTTGCCATCCTTCGTCCGATTGGTTAGTATTGTTTTAATATTTTTTATCACTTTTTTATCACTCCGCTCCCATAACCCACACCCGGGAGCCCGTCAACCATGCGGCGGGGGACAGAGACTTTAGATTGCCGAGATTTCTGTTTCCGCACTGTTTGCTCCAATATGGCGCCGGAGTGCCAACAACGAGAGTGCAATGGGCTAGCGCGTTTGGGGCACCTTGTGAGCCGGATGCTACACGAAGATGTAAATACTTTGAGATACGGTCAACAAATATAACGTGACAAAAACTGCTCGGTATGATAAGGCAAAGAATCGTCTCGATGGCTTTATTATAATGCATCTTTGTAACATTTTACCAGTGTGAATAAATTCATTTTACGACTGGAAAATACACATCTACTTTGTCACGCATTTTCCGTGTGTCCAGATTATGAAATGGGCACCTTGCTTGCTGACCTTTTTTTTGTGCGCTTATGGTTAGTTGAAAATAGTTTCTGTGATCGATTTCAACGCCGCATGAAATGAGGTTAGGTAAAGCTAAAGCACTTTTCTTCACAAACGCAGTTTGAGGTTATGTAGTTCGTGATTGAGCTAATTAGCACCCAGTTACTATATATCGGAGGGTCAACCTGGAACATGTTGTCCAACGGTAAACTTTTCGTGCTCTCGACAAAAATGTAGCGCCATCGATTTTAAATGAGTAAAACATGTATGAGCCATTTTTTCTGATATTAAACATTGTTAATCTTATTTTAAAAAGTGATGATCATAAATGTATCTTTTACCAAATTTTGACGATGCAGTAGGCATCGGTAGCGTCAACGTAGTTGTGACACTGTGTAGCCGTCAATAAGAGGTGTTCAAAAATGCCACGCCGTGATAATCGTTCCAAATCGGTTCCTCCATCCCGAAAAGCTACTACTACCGATTCAAAATCTCAACATGGGATAGGTCAAAGCTTCCCCACAAATGCGACGGAGCCGTCAAAATCACCGCCAGTCCCTACCGTAGCAGCACCCGCACCAGGATCAGGACTTTTCACACAAATGGCAGCTACAGCCGGTGGTGTGGCAATTGGTTCCGTACTTGGCCGGGCGTTTGGTGGACTATTTGAACGCTCAGAAACTAAAGAGCAAAGCGCAGACACTGTAACGAGTGACAAGAAGTCGGCAATGGAGACAATGGTCGCTGCCACACCGGAGAAAAGTGCCTCTGCCGAGGAATGTACCATGGAAATCAGGCAATTCCTTTCATGCGTTGATAAGGAAATGGACGTTCAGGTTTGCGAAGGTTTCAAGGAAGCGATGCAACAGTGCAAAACTAAATCCGATTCGAGAATATCCCTGTTTGAACACTTGTAGTGTATTAATGTACGGAAGATAAATGATGCTACACGATTAATTTGAATGTTAGAATATGTTTGGCTCAATTGTCTAAATATAACTAAATCTTTTCTATCAACATATTTAAATTTTGTCTGCTGGCACGATGCTCTTCCTTTTGCCGCCGTTAAACGGTTCCAAAATTTCCCGCAAGATGGCGTTTTTTTTCTCCAGAAGCTGCATGCAAGCTTACATGAGCATAATGTGGCAGCACACTCGTCGATCGTGGAGCAAAATTTTGGATGGTTTAAAATTCCTTCATTAAACTCAATTGTATATAGATAGATAATGATAGTTTTATCAAAATAAAGAATAAAGCGCCAATTAATGTTGCTCAATCACTTTTGCTTGTCGTAATATCTTGACAGGAATTACGTGAATAATTACTGCATTCATGTCGGTTATTAAAAATATAATTTAAATATACCCCAAACTGCTCCATTTCGATTAAACCCAACCGGACGCTAATCGGCAAAACTAAACATCGGTACCGCTAGTGTTGACCGTGCGTATTTTGGTACGGCAACGTCAACGCAACAATGTTAAGCCGGTTTCGCTATAGTCCCGCTTTACGTCCGTGTGCGTATCTTTGCGCCGAATCCCCCGGAGTACGTTTGTATTTGGGGTAACACGTCTAACATTGATTGCCCGGCACTTGCTGCACCAGACTGCTCCACCGTCAGTATCGAGCAAATAAACGACCGCGACGGAACGTTCGTGCGACAACTCCGTTCATTTGCCCGTGCCACCGCCACCAGTGGAATCTTGTGCTGTAACAGGCCCGTGAAAAGTGTGAATTGTAGCAATCTTCAACGCAATGGCCTTCCGTGTACTGACGCGTACCGCCGGCAACCAGCAGCAACAGCAGTTGAAGCTGCTGTCCGACCTGTTGATCCGTTCGTTTAGCAGTGGCCCGAAGAATGTTGGGTTCATCGGTCTCGGTAACATGGGTGGCCCGATGGCAAGCAACCTGATGGCGAAGGTAAGTGTCGCCCGATCCGCACGATCGCGTTACGTAAAATGATATGAGTGAAATTGCACACGAACACTCACGTGTGCCATTGTGATTAGAGCGGGGTAAAATTTTCCGGTACGCAGTCTGTTTTTGTGAACCCAGACACGCCATATGGGGAGATGGTTTTTTATCGAAAGCAACCGTTGATGATAAGCTCAATGTCAAATTGATAAAAGTGGCTCGGTCGTAATACCTACCGCATGATGATGATCAGACGCGTGGAGGCTTGGCGATCTTCGGTACGCTGTGCGGAACACATCTCACGCCTACTTTGATAACGCACGCACACATACGGAAAGCATTAGACTAGGGAACATGCGGTGTGCCACGGGCTGCGCAATGTTGCTAATTACTGATAACTCGTGACATCCAAAGAAGAGTGCGAATTATGATCACCTTCCGATCGGTAACGATCTGTAAGCGTAAAACTTCTCTACGGCACTATTCTTAGCTGACCTTGGAAATCAATCATATGCATTACGATCACGGAAGGGCTTGGGTCGTAACAAGGGACGACGGTCGCGGTTAGAACGAAAGTGAAACGTGATCACACGGACACATAGATACAAGCACGTTGCGTTGCGGGATACTGCGCAATTTCGAATCTCTTCTCAATTATTCTGCAAATAATGATATTTAGGTAATGTTAGATAGAAGAAAAAGCTAAATCCTATTGGTTTATACATACCGCAAATGTAAAGTTGCTAAATAAACTCACAATGTTCCGATACCTCATTTGCCCACACAGGGACATAAGCTGCATGTGTTCGACATCTCGAAGGAAGCCAAGGATTCGCTGCAGGCGAAAGGTGCCGTCCCGTACGACAATGTGGCCGAATTAGCCAAGGCTTCGGACTTCGTTGTTACAATGCTGCCGAACAACGATATTGTGGCCGACACGTACGACACCATCATCGGTGGTGGAGGTATCAAGAACCAGACCGTCTTCATCGATTCCAGCACGATCGATCCGAACGTGGCAAAGGCGGTAAGTACTTTGGCTATTGTTTTTAAAACTCTGTTTTGAAAAATATTATCCCTTCCTCGTTTTATAGGTCCAGAAGAAGGTGAAAGCTGCCGGAGCTACGTTTGTCGATGCACCAGTATCGGGTGGTGTGCCCGGAGCCAAGAATGCCACACTTACCTTCATGGTCGGAGGTACGACCGAGGAGTACCAGACGGTGAAGGAACTCCTCGAAGGTATGGGCAAGAAGATTACACACTGCGGTGGCTATGGTATGGGTCAGGCGGCCAAAGTATGCAACAACATGATGCTGGGCATTTCGATGTGCGGATTGGCCGAATGCATGAACCTAGCCATCCGGCTGGGCCTCGACCCCAAGGTGTTCTCCGACATTGTGAACGCTTCCACCGGACGTAGCTGGGCGTCGGAGGTGAACAACCCGGTGCCCGGTATTATTCCGACCGCACCGGCTGCGAGCGGATATGCGGGCGGTTTTGCGACGGGGCTCATCACGAAGGATCTTGGCATTGCGTCGGCGGTCGCAACGAGCTCGAACTCACCGATACCGCTCGGTGCGCTTACGCACCAGATCTACCGGACGCTGATGGCGAAGGGTTTAGCCAACAAGGACTTTTCGGTTGTGTACGATTTCATCAAGAACGCAGAGGGCAAGTAGTGAGTGGCTGCGCTGAGCTAATGCGACCCTGATGTCGGTCAAATCAAGAGCCAGAAGCGCATACAGTCTTCCAGATCATGCATTTATGAACGTCAATAAACGTGTCGTTTAGATTTTATTTTCAAAGCTGAAAGGAACCCGTTGTTATGCATTGGGATGATCTATCTCACTGACTTACTGCTTAATACGTTTGTCCCTCGTTAAGACATGACACCGCTGTCCGATATGGACAAAGAGTTCTCAATCGAGATGGAGTAACAGTATACTTACAGTTGAGTACGTTCCCTGTTAATAGCTTCTCATTCCTTTGCCGTATCCGTATTGAGCACGTCTTGCCGGAAGACAAATTCTTCCGTATAACCTTCCACGTCACAACTTGCCTCACAGGTGTAGCACACTAGCGTACCCCAATCGAGCTGATCGTTATTCAAACTGTTCAACATTTGGGGCATGATTTGAAATTCAAACACCCTCGGACCGGTGCATCGTTCACAGACAGGAATGTTCTTCGGAACGACGGGCGACAACCACAGCGGTTTGCCACCCCGTTCGTACCGCAACACCTGCTCGGGATCTTCCGAAATGCGTTCCTTAAATTTGTCGAACGTTTTATCTTCCAACTGATCGGCTGAATATTTGTCTAATTCCGCTTCGGGCAGTTCATCCAAGGTACCCGCTTTACCTTCCTGTTTCAACCGCTCCAGCTCTGCCATTTGACGCTTCATGTTCTCTTCCTCAGATAGTTTTGCCTTCGGTTCCTGCAACGGATAAGCATTGGCAAGTGGATTAGGTAATGAAATTAGCAGTAAAATACATTGCAGAATTGGTACTCACATATTCTTCAGCCTCGGTAATGATCTCAAACTCTGGAAACAGAATGGAACTTGATCCGGAAGGTGTACCTGAGGCAGTTATTCCTTCCTCACTGCACACACTTTTGTGGCCCACTTTCCAATCGAGCTTTTGGTGCGATGCACTACAATAATTAATCGATTTGCAACGAGAACAAAGCTTCGGTCCGCGGCAGCCACACACAACGCACAGAGGAACTGGAGATTTGACCGCCGACTGATATGATAAAATAAAAAAAAAAACATTTCTAATGATGTTTCACGTTATAAGCCTTCAAGGTGGGACACAAATCATTACCGATTCCGTTGACTCATCTGGAGGATCGTACGCGTAAAATTCATTTCGTCTGGGAAGCTGGCTTCTTAGTACTTTGATGGTCCTAGAACGAAAAATGGTCGCGATCAGCTGAGGAACACAATTAATTCAAGATAAACGAGTATCACCGTGCTTCTGAATCAGGGGACTGATTACAAGCGGCTGTTAAACACACGAACAAATACAGTGTCCTGTGGAAGCTGTGATCGTTTCCTTCAACCGGAGCGTACACCTAAAACGGTAGCCAACCTATTACACACTTTCTGTTACAAGCCATCGTTTCTTTGTGAGTTCATTTTACCTGGCAAAGGAACCCGAGCGGTTCCTTGCATTGTCCGCACAGAAGATCGTCGGGTTTTGGCAAACTTTTCAATTCTAACCAGGCCGGTTTTCCTCCCACCTTGCTGCGGAAGAACTTGTTCGTCAGCAGCCACGGTTCACATGGTTCTAGAAAGCCCAGATCGACGGATGTAGTTTCCATATCGCTAGAAAGCCGGTACCGTTGAACGTTGTGCGTGAACTAATGCAATTCCGGCAAAAAGCCAATTGTAAACAAAGCAACGTGTGTTTGACAGTTCCTGATTAGCATGTGCAGACATGATTGGTATCGGAAAGAGGCGATTTTATCCGAAAAAAGACGCATTTTACTGCAAGCGTGCATTGTCTAGGCTTTTTAGTTTTCCTGGTTCGTTTATGAATCTGTATCAGCAGGTTTTGGAAATACATTTCAATGTAATTTTGCCCTACTTGCTATGGTTGTCTGAAAACGTATACCCAAACAACAAAATATACAACAGAGCTGATTTCGTATTTTACTATTTTTCACATCGTTTTAAGAGCAACCGGTAGAATTGAATGAGTTTCATTGTTATTGAAATTAATTTTACAACTGTTTCATAAATTGTTTTCCTGAATGAACTGAAAAGAAAGAAAAAAGTGTCGTCAAACAAAAGGTTCAATGTGACAGCAAAGTGACGTACCTCCCACCACTATACACAAGATTTTTCTGTAATTTGGGTAATCGTTTAGCGATTTTTTTGCGGCACAACCCGTTGCTAAGTGCTTTTTATTCACCAATGGATGTGTAAAATTGTAGCAAGCCGGTTGGAAAACCTAGCCCAAAGTGAATGTCCACCATTTTTGGACTGATTTTGCAATATCCGATGAAAACGGACAGTGTAAAGCCGACCCGAGACGATAGCGACGGGAGACTGTCGAGGGACAACTGACAGCTACAATTCTTTTGTTCTGCATGAAATGACAAGCAGCGATGACCTTGGACAAGTAGCTAACGTTTTGGGAGTCTCCTGTACGATTGTATTTTCGACTGTCAATCTTAACGTGCAGATGTCAAACGTGCATGTAGATGTGTTTATCATCGGAGTTGAATATTCTGGTTATTGCTTCTTGTTTGTCAACAGTGTTTTCTTACGTGCATCCCGGTATAAATCAGCAAATACAATTATAATCACAACTGTTATTTCAAATTAAACCCCCGTCATATCTTTTCAACACTTCAACCCACGTTTTTTAAACACATTCCTGTTGAGACTTGTCAGTTGTCCCAGCTCGTAACCCGCTATATGCGGGTTACGTCGAGGGACAACTGACAAGTATCGGCGATATGACAACATACGGAGAACAAAAGAATTGTAGCTGTCAGTTGTCCCTCGACAGTCTCCGTAGCTATCGTCTCGGGTCGGCTTAACTTGCGTTCTTTCACCGGCACAAGGACGTCCCGCGATCAGCTGTGTGCGTGCAGAGGCGTGTAAGTAGCGCGTGATGGTGTGCGTAAAGCCGAGTCGAAACGTAAAGGTGAGTTTGTGCGAACGAGCACTCTTGTAAGTGGTACATCGCCGACGGAAGCAGCAGCTTCGAAGTGGCTGTCAGCAGAGAAAAAGCAGCAGTAGTAAGTAGCAGGGCAGGCGAACAGCAGCGTACATAGAGAGACTGCCTCCCTCCGTATCAAACGGTCGAAAGAAAGGACAAAGAAAGTGTATCTGTGTGATATTCCTGGGAGTGATATATTCTCGATCAAGTGACGTTATGATTCGATCGGGTCGTTAAAAAGGTGACAATTGTGATACATGCAGACCGCGGCCAGCATTTTTCTTCACGCTAATCCGGCACTTTGCTTACAGTGGTTGGAATCACTATTTCACACAAAAAAAGTGAGCTTCGTTGTGTGCTCGTGGTGCTGTGGTGTGTGCGTTTTGGTCACTTCCATTGATTGAGTGGATTGCGTGGGTGTGTGTGTGTGTCGGGTGGGGGAGGTGCGAATGTTCACGGAATAGACGTGAAGTGGAAGCCGGAGGTTTTGTGGGAGGCACTCGCTCATATGTGTGTTTCCTTCGCTTCTGGGCAGAGTAGTGTGTGGACCCGTTTGGGGTAAATTGCGGGTGCCGATTAAAACGCGCAGCGGCTCTCGACGTGGTCGGATGTGTCAAAGATGAGAGTTTGCGGTGGTACGGCTTGCTGCGACCGTTCATAGGAAAAGAGCTGTCAAAACGTGTTTGGTGGTTGCCGTGCAGCCAAGTACATCTCTTCCGGTGTCCCAGTGTTTGGCTTCCACGTCCTTCCGTTCGCCGTAACAGGAACCTTTCGAAGGGTTGATGCAAGTCAGAAAAAAGGTTCCCTAATTCCCCCCCTCCCTAAAAAAAAGAAGATGAAGTAAACGTGTGCGCGCGTGTGTGTCCACAATTGTGTACGAGTGGGGTGGCAAAAGGCAACCGAGCCAACCCATTTACCCCCGTGTGTAGTGCTGCTGCTGCTGCAACACACGCACACATACACAGGATGTATAGTGTGCTGCTTAGGTGAAAAGCGGCGTGAAGAAGAAGAAGAAGACGACGTGCACGATTGCAACGAAGACGAGGCGAATAGTGAGAAGAAGGAAAAAGATTCCGTAACCACCAGCCAGCCAGCCAAAGCGAAAAGAAATTGCGAGTGGCCTCTGTGTGTGCGGCGGGGCGCTGCTTTTTTGGCTTTTTTGCTTTTCCCTTTTTGTTAACTCGCTCGCCTGTTTCTCAGCGCACGGTGGTAGCGCTCGCCCCGTTTTCACGTTGGAGAGAGCGAGAGTAGTGGCGGACCCGCAAAAGTTCAATTTGGCCGTTTTGCTAGTGGAGCAGCGAAAGCAGGAAGGCAAGTTAGACCGGTTCCGCTGTCTCCTTCGAGCGCAAGCATGCATGCGATCGCTCGCCAATGCGTGTGCTTTTTTTTTGCTGTTGGTGGTGTCGCGCGAATTGAATAGAAGAAGTAGTTTGCCGTGGAAACGCTAGCAAACGCGTGCGTGTATGCCTATGTGTGCCCGCGTGCGCACATTTGTGTGTGTGTGTGTGCATACGTAAACGTGTTGTGTGTGCAGAGTGTGTGCGAAGTGTCCGTCCTACTGGTGTGGACAAGTGTGGAAGCGCGCACAAGGAAAAACTCGTCGGGCCCCAGCATAAAAGCGTGCTGTGTGGAGTGTTGTATGTGGAGCAGAAGCGCGGACGAGATAGTGCGGGAGGTCGATTAATGTGAGCCGAGTGTGTGTGTGTGTGTGCAAAACGAAAGAAAGAACGAGATAGGGAGAGACACCGTTTACTGAGGCTGGCTGGTTCATATAGATTTGGAAACGTACATATCCAACAAACACAGCGAAGCGGTACAGAAGCATTTTCGTTGGTTGCCGACGCACACTTGGGACATTGCAGCAGCACACCGTGCACACCACCAGCGGGAAGAGATGAGCCGATGAAAGATGCTGTCGGTTATGTATGCTGGCGCTGCTGGCCTGTAAGCGAGAGCGAGACAGAAGCACACATCGTTTCAGCTGGCAACAAAGTTGACCACATCGATTGGCGATTGACCGACAAAAAAGGTAATTAAAATAGGATGGAATGGTCCTTTTTTAAGCATTGCTTTCTATTTGTAAGTATTTCTTCTACTGAAAACATTGGAAAATGAAAATTGGGGTTGTTTTAAAACGGGTTTAAAAGCAACACTTCTTACGTACTAGATCAAATAACGAATTGAGCTATACGTATGCACACACACACACGCACACACCTACACATTGGGTCTTCGTTTAGGTGTGTGCGTACACGTACGCAGTGTAATTTTAAGTGTGTCTCTTCTCGGATGATTGTGAAGAATTATGGTTTTGTTGAATGAAATTAACATTGTACAACATTAAAGCCTGATCCCCATCATTTTTGTATACTGTGTGGTGGAAGGTGGAATCGAACAGAAAAAAAACGAAGCTCTACCCTTTTCAACCAGCGAGAGAAAAAAAAGCACGATAGAGATCACATGCTGGAGAGTGACAGAGAAAGACGATCATTTTAATTTGTCTCTTGATCGCACGATTCTCCCTATGGTTGAGAGTGTGTGGGAGGTAATGTTGAATAAATTTGGATGGAGCAAGTAAGAAGCAAAAAAAAACCGCACCGAATCAAAACCTCGGATGAATAAAGAAAACTTACATGAATGGTGGATGAGTGTTACAACTTTTTTTTTCTTCTTCAATTTTCCAGCAAAGAAGATCTTTCGCTCGAATTGGATGGATGGGTGGTTGAATTCAGGTTGTTACGAAAACGAACATGAAACCGAGAGTTGCTCCTTTCCATTTGGGAGTTGGATGTATTCCTTTGGCAATGTGCGGTTTCCTTACCGGCTAACTGCTGCTGGTGGTGTGATGTTGGCCGCATGAAATGTACCATAAAGAGAAAGATATAGATATATGCGAGGCGTGGAGGTTGTTGAAGAGAGAAAAGCTCTACAGCTCGTTTCGCATGTAGAGCAAGCGCTGAAAAGACCTTTTCACGTACGCACGCATCCATTGCTCTCTTTCTCCCTCTGGCGCGCGACGAACAACGCGAACACAGCTGAAGTTATTGTAAATCTTCGATTTTAACTTTATGAAGTTAAGTATCTTGTAAAATTGCCCTGTTATATGTTTCACAATTTGGACGGGACCGGGGGCCGAGGAGACAGCGGCGCCTGGCTTAAATGGCAGGACTAAGGTTGTTATCTCATCCGAGACTCTTCAACTACGTGATGTCAATAAGTTTAGTAAGCCAGAAATGGCAGGCATGACCGTGTAGGTCATTACGCCAAAAAAGAAGATGTTACACAATTGAAGTTACCTTATTTACAAAATTAAAATCATAAACAAGATCAATTTTGTAGTTCTTTCAAAGAAATAGTTCTGTCTTCATGATTCCATTCTAATAGAACATTAGTTCTACCAACAGTCACTAAACTCTATATATCTATGGTTAGTTATTTAGTTGCGAGTTTTGGAGAAAACTGCCGAGCGCTTGATCTATTCTGTATTACAATGAAGCTTTAATTTACAACAAATAGCTAAAAAAAAACTTACACTACTAACTTTAGGTGACTAAAACGAAATTGTTTAGTTTGTTGTAAATACCACTTTGTTACCGGTTGGAATATTTGCATTTGAAGCCGGCGTCGTGGTGGCGTTTTGACAGCTCCAGTTGTCGAGTTGCTGATGTCCCCTGTTTATATGCAATATTCCACTAGATGATTGCAAATTCCTCCACGGGTTTCGGAACCCGGTATCAAACATACCAGGAATTGAAGTGAAGTAATCTTGGATCAAATCGGAAAAATCGGGAATTTCAAATCCTGATTCGGGTTGTTACCCTGATCTCATTGCCCATCCATGTTATACCATGACTTGCGTTGACTTGCAACAGGACAGTAAGTCCTGCCTCCGGGGGAACTATCTGCATGAGATTTAATAATTCGTCGAAAGAATAAGGCGTCGTATAATGCAAGAGTCTGTGACTTATGCGCTCTGGCGACTTTCACCAGTAGATTAGATATAGTATCAAAGTATATTTAAATAATACTTGATCTTATTCCAACCACGATTGTCTTATAGGTAATCAGTAAATTCAAATACGAAAGAGCTTCATTAGAAATTCTGAAACGTTCCAGGAAAACAAGGCATCGTTCAAGTTCGATTCTTTGTAGTAATTCAGATGGCATTGATGTCAGAGTCTTTGGGAGTCCTCAGAGTCCTGCTGTCAGGAGACATGCTTCAATCAAGATTCGAACTCAGGTTTGACGTGTTCTTATGGACGTCTCCACCTCCAACTCCAAGTATAGGACACTGTTTCGGCCTCAGTACGTCACCGATCTAAGTTTGTCGGTACCGTGGCTCAGCTCAAAACCGGTAGCAGCCGTCTTACACCATGGAAAGGTGGCGCGGTCTTTCTTGGAGTAGACCGATTCGATCAGCAACATCAGCAGTAATAATGCGCTTTCAAACGTGTGTCTAGAGCCACCCTCGCCTTAATTTTGGCCGTGTTGTGTCAGCCGTACCCTTTGCTGCCGATAACCTGCAAAGGAGTGTGTGTGTGGTGGGTGATATAAATTTGAATATTTTCTACACCGCGCTGCGCTACATTTTGTGTGGCGGAGGGAGGAGGTGGTTAAAGCGGGAGGGGTCCGGTGGGTCGGCGATTATATTTCTAGCCACAGAGAGCAGCGTCCACAAGGCAACCAACACACCAGGGCGGAGCACATACACGCGCTGCGGAAGTTACCTTCGGGCGACGGACGGACGGATCATGATCGTCGATTCTACACACGACATGTCTAACGCTCCTTTGCCGTTTCCTACTATAGCCTACTTATACATACCCTGGCCGCAGTCGATCGTTCGTTTTTTGTCGCACTATGGAAGTGTAATGATTTGACTTCTGGGGGAAGGGAGAGGAGGGGGGGTGCCGTTTTGTGTATGTCTCTGACTGCTGCTACTGCTGCTGCTGTGTCGTCCACTCCTTCCGGAATTCAGCAGCAGCCAGCTAGCCACCCTCTATAGGATGGGAGGGCGTTGTGGTGAGGCAAAGTGTGCGCATTGAGTTTGTGTGTTAATCACACACACACACGTGCGCTCACACAAACAGCTAACGACATACATGCAAACGGAGGTCTCCTCTAGCCACTCTAGCATTGGATCGGCGTTTGTGTATGGAAAGGCATATGGGCGAAATATATGTTTCATCGAATGAAACGCACACCACCAGCGTCGCGGGGATAGAGCTTGCGATGTTGGATGATGACGATGCGGAAGAGGATGAGGAGTGTCGGCGGGGTATGTGGTGCGGTGTGTCGTCGTCGCGTCATGCTTTTCTGGCAATGGTGTAGAGCATTGCCGAAGAGGATGGTACACGCGAGGAGCAGGCAGGAGAGGCGAAAGTCAATCGAAAAGTCGAATCTAATACACATATGCAAAGCAAGCAAGGGAGAACCAACAAACCACATTCAAGCAAGCCTGACCATCATCATCATCACCATCATCATCAGCACATCGTCAGGCAGAAGCTGCTGCTGCTGCTGCTGTTGCTGTTGGGGTGTATGTATATTTTTTTGTTGTTGCCACTGATGAGGGTTGGGAAGTAAACGCGCCGCAGCACGTGCGAGTGAGTGAGAGAGCGGTTGTGGAAACGTCAGAAATGTACAGTTGGAATGAACGCGAAAGAGCTTGTGAATGCGTGCGCGAAAAGGACAATTGGCGAACGGCTGAACGCGGCCAGGGAGCGTGTGTGCGAAAGAGAGCGCGAGCGATGAAGTTGAGTTTGGAAAAAGGTGTGCCGTCGCCGCGGGTGTGTGCGTACGCGCGGGGGTAAATGGTGCGGCCAGTGTGTGTAGCGGTGGGGAGCAATTTGTCCTTGAGAAAGGAACCACGGCTGCTGCTGCTGCTCTGTTGCGCTTTACTTTTTCGCTGCCGCTGTCTGCCGGCACGCTTACGTGCGTGCTTGGTTTAGTTTCGCTGGTTGACAAGTTGGGTTTGACCGAGAGCCGGTTTGTCGGATTATGATTGAATTGTTCGGCGAAGGCGACGAAGAAGAAAACTTTTATTTCGAGACCGATTTGGACGATTTTTGGGATGCTTCTAATGCATTGTGTTTAAAAACAGAAACCCTTAAGATTAGTTTAAAAATGCTCCCAAACATTTATGCAAATCCTGGATAGTATTGGGTATTGTAGTAAAGTGACTTAGAACGCTAGTTAGCTAAGTTACAAAGTTATTGTGCTTATTTTTGGGCATTTGTAAAGTTATGTTTTTTTAGACGCAATATACTGGCAGGCACACACACGATAGCAAAGAATTAGCGGAAGTGTTCTGCACCGAAAAGTAGCCAGGGGGTGCGATTGTATTAGTGTATATGTTTATTCTAATACACATATTTTTTAGAACGCCATTTGGTCGCCGGGCGGTCGTGTGTGCGGCTCGCGTCAGTGTTTGACGTGCCGTTAGTGTGTGATGCGTGTTCTCGAGTGTGTGCGTGCGTGTGTGTGCGCTTGTCTCTTCTCGCCACTTCCCCCTGACCATTGTTTCCATCACACCGGGCCATCCATGTCCACATTGCATAATTTGTGCTCCACGCGGTTTGTGTTTGTGCTTGTGTGCCCGCGTGCGTGTGCGTGTGCGTATGTTATTCCATGAGGTGTTCTTCTTTTGCCTCTTTGTTTATTATTGTTCGCTTGTAATGCTGCAAGGAGCGTACTTTTGTCAATCAGTTGCCGTTTATTAGGTAGGGTTAGGTGTTCTAAGAGGAACAACGGACAATTTGACGGGACGAAAAGGGTAAAAGAGGGTGTGTGTGCATGAGTGTGAGTTTGGACGAGATGACAATAAATGTTGCATAGAAACCGATTGTTGATCGATTCTCCTTTCTCTCTCTCCCTCTCTCTTTTGATTGCCAAAGTTATCGGATCATAAAAATCTGCACACACATCCATACATATACCCTTCCGCCCAACAATTCGTCAGTGATTCTTTGTCCGGATTGAACTGGTTCGGGTTTTGTTGTTTTGGGGGAACAAAATTACCTCCCCAAAAAATAAAAGGAAGCATGGGGAGATTCTTCCCGTTTGGAGCCCTTCTTTTTATTAGGAAAGGAGGAAGTGAGACAAAAAAGTATGATGGGGTGGACGGTTCAATCTCCCCTTCCTTCCGTCAAAAACACATCCTTTCACCCAAAAATGCGATTTCACTTTCCATCGCCAACTGCGTGTGTGTGTGTGCAGAAGAGAGATCGCTCCATCCTTTTCAATCAAACACCATCCCCCAACAGAAGTCCATTCATTCGAATAGTAGTTGCCTGCGCGCTGCATTTGCTAAAGGGAGACGGAAAAGGGATGGATCCGCACGGTTTATATAGCTCAAGGTCGTTACCGACACCTGCGTGAGAGCGAGAAGGAGAAAGGGAAAGACGTATGTTGCTGCTGTCAGTTGCCGTGTAGTTGGTGGTGTGTTTGCTTTCTAATAAATTTTCCCTTTATGCTGTGTGAAGTTTCTTTGTTCTGTTGCTTGTGTTTTTTCCCCGTTCCTGTGGGGGGAAGTATTGAACATTATTTGCATTTGTTTGTGTGTGTGTGTATTTTTATTTAGTTTATGAAGCAAGTTGTCATCATCGCTCATTCATCTCGCCAGTGATGCTCCATTCATGTTATTCTTTATTTTGCACCCTGTTGACGTCGCCATGTTGAAATGTTGATGGAAGTGTTTCAGTATGATCAGCAAAACTACATCCCTCAATCTGAATGTATGTTGAAATATTTGACAAAAGAAGCACTTTTTCATATTAATCAATCAACATTAAATATGCCCGCAGACGGGAAGTACTTAACATATTAAACATACTTATTAAAACTGTCAACTTTCACTTTTGGAGTCTACCAAATTTGGGTTAGGAAATGAAAGAATCTGTCTTCCTTATCATTTCCTTTATTGTTATCGCACATTCAACAAAAAAAAATCGCATGAAAATTTGAATAATGCCGGTAAAATCGGGTCAACGCCATTCGGAATTTTCTCTGCTACTGTCAAATTACAGTTTGTTCTCACATTCTCTCGCATTTTCTTCTGCGTGTGGCTGTGTATGTTTGCGTAAGGTTCGGAAAAGTGTATGCTGTTTCCTATTGCTACTTTTTTTCTAAATACATCTATTCTTCGGAGCATCAACGCTCATCTGAGAAACGAATATAGCGAAGCGCATGCGTGCTTTCCCAGCTAAAGAGTGTGTCTAAAATATCGTCTCTTTCTAGCGCTCTTTCGTTTGCCTTCTCTTTCCACCTGCGAACAAAAAAATCTCTTTGTGTGTTTTCATGATAAAACTTTTGCTCAGAACGAATAATTGTAAATAGCTTCTACGGTCGATGTGGTGTGCCCGTGTTGACAGTATGTTGATATTCAAATCAACCGGAAGTTAGTGAGGACCGCATGTGTAACAGTGTGGTTTGGGAAAGAAAAAACCGGCCGCACGGCGGCTGACACGACGCTTCCGGTCATCATACGCTCACAGGGAAAGGCACGTGCACACAGACACAGGTGAGCAGTAGTGAGGCCTTATGTACATCACACACACCCGTTGTACCCGGTCTCTCCTTTCTCACCTTGAAAAATGGAGTTTCCACGAGTGCAAAGAGCTGGAGAGGGTGAATTTTCCACCACCTGTCAATTTTTCCAACATGTTTCTCTTTCGTTCGCGCTCTCCGCGCACAACGTCCGAAGTGCCAGCACGGTTTCGTTATTCCACGTGCCAAAGTGACTCAATCTCTTCCTTCCGTAAGCTCTGCTCCCCCCTCGGCCTACACCTTTCTGTACGGCCAATGGCTTCTGCCGGTCGGTTTCTCCTTTTTTTCCGGTCCGAAGACAAAACTTGGTGGCAAACTATTCCCTCCCCCGCGGGTGCTCTGGGGGTCAAATGTTGCCAATGACCGCAACCAACGAAATCCGCTCGCCCGTCTGTGTTGAAAGGTTTTGCCTTTCATATGGACCATTTTTTAACAAGTGACAACATCATCCTTCTGCTGATATTTCCTTATCATCGCTTTATTGGGTGATCCGCAGCACGGATCAAGTATTGCAACTCATCCGTGTGTTGCTTGTATGTGCGCGACACAAAGGAGAAAGCAATAAAAAAACACACGCGCGTCATGTAAAATAACCTTCAAAAAGATTTCTCAGTGCAGTGGCTTTTCCTCTGTTGTAACGTTCTGTTGGAACGACCGAAAGGTGGACGCCATTATCGTTGAGCGATGCCTGCAGTGCGCGCTATGTCGATTAAATTAGATAGCAGAGAAGAACAAGCAGAAAAAAAAGGTTGTAACGTGAGTGTGAGGCTAATAATGGTTATAATACAGGCACATCGAGAAAACAGAAAAGAAAGAAATCCTACCATCACCGGACGGTGAAGAAGTGTCTTGGCATTTTCAAACGGTCGACAGACGATTTGTTTCAAGGACTTTCTTTTTTCTAAACCGGGAACTGGCAGGTTTCTCATGTTTGACGACACATTCGCACTCTCATCCCACGAGCTTTTGTTTCCTTGTTTTTTATGCTCTTTCCTGGGTCGTTTTGGGTTTCCTTTCTTGTCCAAAAGTGTTTATAGAATCAAAAATAAAACTTTAAACATCTTAAAATATGTGCGATACGCAGAGGGTTTATGTGGGCGATTCTTTATTTTTTGGACATTTTTTTCAAAAATTGAATGCACGAGATCGAATAAAATAGATTAATCTCCGTGCATTACAGGAATTTATCGTTTATCGATGCTCTTTCCATCGATCGACTTCCATCTTCTGCAGTCGAGCGTTTACAATATCAGATCGACTTCTTTTTGAGCTACTTAGACATGGCTGATGTGTCAATGAAGTGTCAAATCGAAAGAGCTTTTTACAGAGTTAAGTTCAACTTGCACAAGGTCGAAAAAAAGAAAGTTTTCAGTGTACTCAAAGCAACTAAAAGATTCTGAAGTCGGTTCTTATTACTTTTCGTTGTAAGAAGAATTTTACAAGTCGCCGGAGCACCCTAAATGTCAGATGAGTTAAAAATGATTTCGATATAAATTCTTTCTTAAAGTTCCTACAAAATGTCCAAATCTCAAATTTGAGATGTTTGTAACTTTATCATCACAATTCATCACCCGTTTCTTCTTGATAAGTCCTCATCCGTTGATATAAGTTTAATGTAAAACAAAAAATATTAGAAACCCGTGAACCGTGAATGTGAGTAAGAGGGTACCTGTGCTGTGTACATTTTATTTTTCGTTGGTTCCGACATATTTTTTCACCCAACTGTTTGTACAGCTCGTTCGTCTAGCGATCGTCTCGTCAAGATCGGAGGGGGATACGGATGCGGATCGCAAAATCGTCCAGCGCACGTGGTGTGGCGACATGAGACGACAAGCGGCGTCAACGGAATCTTGGTGGAAACTCATTAAATTCTTTAAGAATGCACACAACACACCCGTGGACACAGAGAAACCCGGCGCGCACCGGTGGCTGGTAGACCGGCTGTGTATATGCCTTGGTTTGTATTTTATCGCGACGAGACAATAAATAAAACTATATTTAGATAGCTGTTGCTGATTCCGATCCGCGACCTTGTGTGCCACCTCCTCCGAACGCGGGCGTCCCACTCGGGTTTGGTTGGAGAATTGGACAAACCCTGCACATGATACCGATTAGTGCGATGGTGCGAATTATGGGCCGGTGTGGCGTGGTTTAGCTCGATAATCGATCGATTGTGCATGTCTGGCATATTCGGTGGTGTGACTAAACGCACCAGCCCCAGTCCATCTTTTGGCACAACGGCGCGCGCAGTGTAACGACCGAACATTAAAATGAGACATTCGGTGATGTTCTTATTTCCGGCACCATTTTCCAAATCTGTATCCTAATACATTCGATCAATATCCCTCCCTAACCCTCGGGACCATTACACCCAAACATACCTCTGTACGCAGGGACCAAGCTGTCTGCTTTCTCGTTTCATTATCACACCTCTATTTGCGATGGGTGTGAAAAGCCAATTTTTTGATAGCGATAATCAATAAAGTAAAATCTATTAATTCCGAGGCAACAGTAATCTTCACCATCTTTTTATTGCCCCATGCATGTGTGTGTGTGTGTGTGGGCTTCTTCGTAAGGCGTACAATATTGATTGCTAATTTTGCCACGCTGGTGTTATGTACCGCTCCCGGGTGTGGAGCAGATGATTTGTAACCACAAAAAAGGGGAGTTCAAAAAAAAAATGTGCGAAGTAATAAAACTTCTTTTTTTTTGCAATTCCATTCCTCGGGTGTGAGAGCACCCGTAGGAAGCGAATGCGTTTGTGCGGAAGACAGTGGGATACCGGCTATGGGAGGGTCCGGTTGATACTACTCGGTGTAAATGAGACGGACGTTTGTTGTATGTTTCCGATTTAACATTGAACGATGTTTAATGGGACGGATGGGTGGGAAAATTAGGTCGAGCTTCTCTCGTGCACGCTTTGTTTAAGGCGTATTTGTGTATTTATTCTATTTGCGGTTCTACACAAACTTTTGTCTCCGGTGTGCGATCTCAGGCGGTGGGTAATTCTAGCAGGGTAGCCTCTTTATTGCGTTGTTTATAACCGGTTCGAGTTCTGGTCTAAAGTTAATGGTCTGTTGAGTTACTCCCTTGCAGAATTGGGCCATTGCAATTGAATAGAAAAGATATTTATTTATTTAGTTTGCTTGTCTAAAAAGTAAATGTCCGAACAGGCGTTCCAAGTTCAGTTCTAGTTGCAATAATATTTGCTGTCCGAATGTGATCTCTATCAATTATCACTGTCTGGTCGTGAGAGTTATAAACGTACTAAATTAAACACACGATTAGTCAGTCGATCATTACACTTACGATGAGGAGTTCTAGCGATTCGTGGTGATTCTTGAGTCAGAATGTTTTTTTTGGGGGATGATGCAAATATTGACGCATTTGGCACATTTTATTCATCCCATCCAGTCATCATAACCCATCCGAACCGATTAACCCGGATGTCTTTAAGTACACGTCCCGGGGGTGCAAGTGTGTGGTTGTGTGGTCTACTTTTGCCGAATGCTGATATGCAGCTAATCTCGGTTGGATTTGGCGGGTTCTTTTGGTTTCATTTTTAACCTCACGTTATTGCAAATTCACCATAATCGTACGTAGCTTTCTTCCTTTTCTGCTTCACCTTAGCCTTGATTTTAGCGCAAATGTGACGCTAATCGGACACAAAAGAAAAAGAAAAGAGTTTCGTGGCGAAACACGAAACATCTAAGATTGTTTGGGTGCGTCAGGTTCGGTACTCGAACGTTTTTTTTTTTGTTTGATAAGAACGAGCTGGGGCCTATCGGTAGAATATTACATTCAATGATACACAGAACATCAGCAACAGTGAGGAGGGCTCCGCGAATGACGGACGGAGTGACCGTTTTAGTCTCTCTCTCTCTCGCGTGTTCTTTTCGTGCCGTTAAACTTTTAATCTTGTTTTATTGGTGGCCAAAAAGTCTCGTGTTGTAAAACGGAATTTCTGTCGAATGATTATCGCAACCGGTTGATGGGCGAGCATTAGGTGTGGACGTAAGGTTTAAACTTGCCAAAGAAACACGCGTGAGTTTTTCTTCAGTAATTGTTCTTGTTGAAAAGCAACATTTGTTTAGAATTCTACAAATTGATACACAAATTTAAAAAAAAAAACTTTTTATGATTAGTCGATCATCTCCAAAGTAATCATCCCATGATGGTGGGACCTCTCATCGGTCTTCTACTATGAGCTATCGGTGCGTTTGAAGTATAATATTTGATAACTTGAGGTTGCTATTGCTTCAAAAATTCTCGAATTGTAGTATGTGTCTTTAGATGAATACTTTCTTATGAAATTCATTTACTTTTACGATGTAAACTTTTGCATACACCCTACGTACGGTTTTCTATGTTGCGTTATTCGCAGAACTCTATCTCTGTGTCAAATGTCAAGGTAAGTTGTTCATTGCGGCCGCGATTAATCCTGCATTAGAGCGATGCTGCTGATGTACGGCGGAAGCGTAATTTAGTCTATTTATTATATTTATTTATATTCTTTTTGTTTAAACCGTGTGTTTCTTGATTGCTCTAGCATTGTGTAAACAATAATAATTATGTTTTTGTTTATTGCTTTTCACGCATTCACTAGTGACGATTGCAAAAAACAGCAAATAAAACACGCCATGTTAAGAATTGGTTGGTGCATAATGATAGAACTCCCCTGGTGCTCTTAAATTGTGCGCACGTTTTTTTTTCATTCGAACACCACAATTGAGTAAGAGCGTGGATTAATGTGTGTTCTCGCTCAATTTGCTTGAAACAGCCACACTAACCAGCACACGGATGGATGATTCTAGTCCCCCGTGCTGATTAGAATCAGTGCATAAATTTATTTCCATTACAATGAAGATGGTGTGGATTGTAGAGGATTTAAAAAAAAGCAAATCAATTCCAATATTTCCTCCGATGCTGATTCTCTACTGCACTCGCGTACTGCAATTATAGACGATCGTGCTCCAGTGAGTTCGTTCACTTCTTACGAAGAGTTGCTGATCGTTTCCTGTCTTCACATACTAGAATAAAACCGGAGATAAACGTGCTGTTTAAGACCAATTACACAAAAGTTGGTTAAAAAGTAGTGCACTGCAAAATGAGCAATCTGTTTTACAATTCTTTTTGATTTGATTCCCTTCGAATTCTGGTCTAGCTGTAAGGATGAGTTTGCTGTTACTCGGTAAGCCCTAGCTGGAGGAAGTCTCCCGATAGTCTGCATCGAAGCGACAACCGGTCTGATAAAGAATGGCACCCATTCAGTTAGCAAAAAGCAAATAAAAAAAGGGAAAGGGTTTGAATGATAAAAGAAGCCTCCGCAGACATCAGGGACAGGTAAGAAGAAGGCTGATGAATGGATGAGGTAAAGTTGTTTAAAAAATGATGATAAGGAGATAAGCGAGCCGGAGAGTGATTTCATATCTGTGGAACCGAGGGGGTTGGTTTTCAAGAGGTTCGTTCCAGACCCGGTCGGGTATGGGATATGAACTGGAACACTCTTGTAACCTCGAATCCTCGCGGGTCCCCCTCTTTTTCCTATCAGCATGCAATGTCTTTTTTTTTGTCTGTTATCACTATCTTGAATGGGGGGGTCCGTCATTCGATCCAACATTTGCACACATGTGGAGGATGTAATGGAAGCCTTAGGTGTACAACACACCCTGGCAAAAGGGGAGTGTGCCTATGTCACCCCAAAATATTCGTCTGACTATAAAAAGATGTGCACAGTGCTTGGCACAAATGTGGAACGTCTATGTGTATTTAGCGAGTGTGGGAAATTCTGGAAACGTTGTTTTATCAGGTGAATGCCGAGATGAACCATATGGTATACGGACGCCACAGTAACATCCGCTTGATCATACGAATGAGGCGAAGGACCCGTCGAGGTTACGACTAGAGAAGAAAAAAAAAACAGTGATATCTATTTACATAAAGGATGAATTTTGGTACAGTTAGAGGTTATTAAAGAAAAAGAGACGTTAACGTTCTGGCAGATTTTTTTAAAAATAAATAGTGACAACCAGACGAGGACGTCCGGAAATTGTTGGACATTGTGGGAGAAGAATAGGAAAGAAAAATTTAGATTTTAAAGAAAGTCGCTTTTTAATCGCTTTACCAAGATAAAGAAGGGCCTTGTGTTTTGAACGCCCAACTCTGGCTGGTGTTGCGACCTCTACCGTACCCTGTTACGCATTCTCAAAACTATATGCATTAATTATAGATTCATAGCCGACAAGCGACTCCGATTTTGGATACAAGTTTCACAATATTCGGCAACGCTGCACCGATTGAGTGATATCCTCCGGGACACAGCAGCTAGGTAACGTTTGCGTTTAAAGCTCCCATTAAGAGACACGCACAAGAAAAAGGGATACATAGTCGCAGTTTTCCGGGCGAAAGAACACCCTTGGGAAGTGTGGCCCCGTGTATTGCGTCGTTTAAAAATTGACAACACCAGTGCGAGTGTATATATATCACTGCGCCGCTGTGTATGGTGTGTGCGAGCCGGAATTGCGCGTCTTTTGATTCCTAATTCTTTCCCTCGCTGCTACCCGGGCACGGTGCCGAGTCGGTGGAGTTGTTGACCGATCATAGCAGGAGAAGAAGTTTTGTGCAAAAGGGAGGAGTACGAACGATTGCAGCCAGATGCGTGGTAAACTATGGTTCCACTCGGTGCGATATTTGCCACAGACAACTGTGCCATTTCGTTTCAGACCTTTTGTGGTAGAAGTCTGGCAGATGTTTGGCAAGTTACGGTGGTAGAAAAATAGTCGCGCCTCTATTTTGACAGTTTGCGCAGAAAACGATGATGGAAGTAATAAACTAATTGCGACTTTGGTTTTAATTGTGGAGCTGCTGTAAATCGAAGATACTAATCTATTTCTTCATCTGTTTTCTTCTTATCATTTTTTATTTGTTTCCTTTTTCTTGTAAGCATAAGTTAAACATTTTTCGTAAAATATTTAATTTATGAATATTGGTTACTCCAAAATTGTGTCAGCAACTGTATTCAATTTGAGCCTGTTCGTACACAAGCGTGTGCAATTAATGGGGGGTATCATCACAATTTTGATAAGCAGAGAATAAATGAAAAAAGGGAGGAAAAAAATACAGTGTTATGCTTGTTGGCATATATTTTATAGCTCTACAATAGAGATAGAGCGTGAAGCACCCCGAAATTATGTACATGCTTTAGATTGTCATGTTTTACAACGATAATGATTGTAAAGTGAAAATAAGAACAGTAAAACCTCAACTAAGTAGCATTATATTCGCTAATAACATCTAGCGCATAATGAGTCTCGTGCCACGGTGTTGGTCAAACATACCGATGGTTGGGGGTTCGAATCTCATTCAATTCTGTTTGGACAACGTGATAAAATGACTTGGTTTTTGTTGTAAGCAAGTAAAAGGCAAGACGAAGAAAAATTGTCTGTAGTTACGCAACAAAAATATTCCGGAATTTTTCGGAATTTCGTGGGGTTCCATGTTCGACTTGGTCAATATTTCTGGTGGTAGTTCCGGAGTGCTCCCAATGTTCGACTTGACCAATTTTTCTATGGTAGTTTCTGTGTTCCATTTTCGAGTTCGCTACTTCTACTGGAGTTGTTTCGGAGTTTCATTTTTGCGTTGGCCACTATTCGTCCTCAGACAATATTTCTGAGGAATTCCTGGAGGATACTATTCATGTTTGAATTAGTGACTTAACTTTTGATGATGACAGATCCTTCTCTTGCCCAACGATAACCTTAATGATAACGATAATGTAATATAATGTAAATCTCAGCTGTGGTAACACAAACTTGTTTGTTTACTGCTGCTACTGCTGACTGGCTGGTTGGTCGGCCTGTTCTGTCGGTATGCATTCCCTGCCGTTCCGAAAATGCGATCAAGTGTGCGATGAATAATTATGACGTGCATACATCGTGACTTAGCAGTTGTCCCCCTTCTCCGGCTGTGTTTGTGTGTATGTACACCGGTGGGTGGTTGCACTTCAAGCAATGAATGGATAGAGCATCTTCCACCAGCGGGTGCAATCGCAGTTGAAGAAGACCACTGGGAAAAAAGAGGGACATGAAATAAGTACGATAATGATGATGCTCGAGTTTGATTGCACGTCGTCACTCCGCCAGTCAGGGGGGGTGTGTGTATGCACTTTTACGAGCGTGGGTGGTGGGAGCAGCAGCAGGAGTACAGGAGACCGCACGGCTCTTTTGTTTTGTGTTGTCAATTAAAGGAAAGATGAACGATGACGCTCTGATGACGTGCGTTACGCGCACATTCGCGGTTTCCTGAACCGAGAAGAGCGGACATAGAATGTCAATCCGGTGGTCAACGATTGTGTACGATCAACAAGGGGGGTAACAAAGGGAAACCCGAAGTGAAACACAACCGTGGGTAAATCGTATGTATGTGGCTACCGTGTGTGGAGGTGTTTTTTTTTTATTTTTATTTTTTGGATCGGTCTGATGAATGTTTACCCGATCGTCGTCTCTCCATCGTATTTGACTGTTCTGTGTGCGCGCGCGTTCGTATGCGTATAATTTATCGGTTCCAGTTCGGTTGCGACTTGTGTGTGGAATAAATAACTTCTCGTTCCAGCTTCTTTCCTCCACGGCACGGTTCACGAGAATTACGCTCCATTATTCCAACGCAACCGTGGGCTTGTTTTTTTTTGTATTCGTTAGTGATTTTAATAACAATTGTTTGTTTGCTGTCGTTAGCTAACTAAATAATGATGACAAAAACAAGCTATGATTGTAGTGGAAAAGAAAAAAGCTAAAAGAAAAGATTTATGTTTACAGTTACACTCAGCAATGAACCATTTTGTTTGCTTGCAGAAAACACTGCAATTGTAGCGAGTGTGCCGCATCTAAATATTTACTGGCAATGGGGATTAAATATTCATTTAAAAAATACATTTTCTTGTTTTGAACGTATCTGGTAATGAATTATTTCCAATATTTTGAAAATGATTCATTTACCATTATTGTCGTACGTTATTAACCGTTACAATCCATTATCGCATTACTCGAGGATAATTTCATAAAATCTAATACTAAATTTCATGTTTTTTAATTCATTTTTTTTCAGAAATGCATCGTTTGGGTTGTGTGCAACCTCAACATAACGACAACCTTGTCCCAAACCGCAGCAGCAGTAACGCTGGTAGTGCCATCATCCTCTGCAGCAGTTACTACGAGGTGGCCACCGCTACCACCTATCAAACAGCAACGGCCATCAGCGACGATGATGCATCGCAAGAAGCGAAAGTGTAAGCTTTCCTCGTGAACAACTATGTGTGCCTTATCTCATTGCGAAACGCAACGCTACTACAGCAAAGCCGACGAGACTCGTCAGCAGTAGGTGTGGAATCCAGCACAACAGTGCGCACCAGCTTGATCTTCCCCCTTCGGCCGGTATCACAATCGAGCGTATGGACGATTTGCTGGCCACAAAAAAATACCAGCCTCACCAAAACTCCCCGCCCACTCTCCCAGCTGCAACAACAACACATCCCGAAGAACTAGAAAGCCGCATGATAGACGCAACTAGCGAGACACCGAATGTAAAGGTATCGAAACACGACCACTCGCCCCACGTACAAATTTGGTAGGAGCAAGGCTTTGGCGACGGGGGGACGCCATACAGCGGAAGGCAGAAACAATCAACCACAGGTCAATCAATCGTAAGCCGCAAAAGCAAAGGAGAGCCCGCCTGAAGGGATACGACAGACGCGCTTCTTTACCTACTATATACTCTCTTCGCATCACCGATCGTCCTTATTCGGGTTTCCCCACTAAGCGAACTGGATTTATATACAGATTTACCTTTGTAGTTTTATATTTTAACCAACAAACTCCTTGCTCGACGCGCTCGCGTGAGTCCCAGTGCATCTGCGTGTGTGTATGTGTGTGTTTGAACTTTGCGAATCCTTTCATGCGCCAAAGGTAGAAAGCAGCTAATCAATCAATTAAACAGATCCTCCTATCTGCTATCGTTGGAGGTACAACGAATCGATGGAATAACCCTCCCCTCCCACTTCAGGTTGGGATTTCACGCTGCAAACAAAAGTGTGGAAGGATCAAGGATTTAACCTACAAAACATACGTCCGTTTGGAAAGGGGTTGAAGTGAAACGACACATACAAAACATAATAGGATAAACATAACATTAACCCGTAGTACAACAAGCACTTGTCGTAGACAGGTGTGATTAGTTCGTAACGTAAAACACATGCAGATATATCCACAAACGCCATACGTTAAGGGAGGATCGAATCCTCGGAGGAAACGACAAAGTTAAAGCAGACGAGCAAGAATAAAAACCCATTCCCGTCGAACGAACGGGTTCGCTTCCGGTTGTAAGCAGCAGTAAGAAGGAGAGAAGGAAGATATCCAACGCTTCTTCCCGTACGTGTTTCGTTATCATCCCGGACGTTTCTCGTGTATCGCTTAACGCGAGGTTACTCAGCGCGCGCATGAAAGGTGCGAACGGTGCTGCACGCATTATCATTGACGTTGTTGCTGGCCATAGGAGCGGCAGTGGAATTTGCAGAAGGAAACCAGTGAACAGCGTTTCGGGTGCATTGCTGCAGTGCTCGCTACTACAGCGTTAGTAATGGAGGAAGCGCAAACACAACAGGCCCAATCGCAGGGGGAACAGCAGCAGAAGGAAGCATCGGCGCCACCGCAGCAACAGCAGCAGCAACAGCAACAAGGCTTTGGTGCATACATTGCGCTGCGGGATAATAATGCTCCGCTGACGCTGGTGGACGAACTAGCCTTTGACAAGGATGACATCGTGCAAGTGTGGATACCGACGGTGACCAAACCGCCGACGAGTACCGTAGCCGAAGGTGAGGGAGGCCCACGAGTCGCCTGGTACAAGGCCACCAATGAGCGCACCAAGCAGACGGGTTACGTGCAGTGTAAGTAGATGATCATTCTGTATAAACACACTTTCAATTTAAAAAAAAAATAGGAAGATATTACTTTCTGACGAAATTGATAGAATTAGGAATTACTGTTGTAGCTTACGATATTAGCTAATGAAGAAGAATTGCAAAACAGTATACTAAACCACCACTACTCTTGCACTGCTATAGCTAATGTCTAAATGTTTCTTTTTAGTGAGCAAACTCGCGGCGATTGATAACAACGACCCTGTTCTGTATAGTTCCGGAACAGGACGGCAGTACCTGAGTTCCACCGGTCCCTGCGTATCCATCGGTTGCGCCTGCGTTGCCGGTGGTCTGCAGCAGCAACAGCAGCAGCAGCAACAACAACAACAACAGCAGCAGCAACAGCAGTCCCAACAGACCGCGATTACTGACGCTTTCGGTGGGATGCGACTCGGCAGCAGTGGCACTACTCAGGGTACCGACACCTCAACGGCCAATGCGGAAGAGCTTTATGTAAAGTGCGTTACGCCGGCTACGGTGCTAAAAGATCCAGGTAAGATATAAGCAAATCTCACCAAAAAAAAGGGAGATGAAACTGTCGTGTAACGTCCTCCGCAAGCTAACGAGAAGTGGAAGAAAATGAAAGCTTATTGTATGTTTTGCTTATTTCTACGAATGTTTCCTCACAATTATGGTGGGTTCTAATGCCGAATTAAGCACCAATTGTAGGTTTTTGTTTTTGCTTCAACTGGAAAAGAAAAGTTTAATCTAACATAGTGTTTTTTCTTTAAAAAACTTTTGCTGTGTTTTAAGTTTTTTTTTAAACAACAATATGTGCACAATTCACTCGTTTCATAGTGCAATTAAATATCATCATTCTCATCATCATCATCACCGTAATTTCATCTAATACTCTTCTGCACAATCATTTCATCTTACGCTAGTTGTTGAGAGTTACCCCAAGGGAATTATATCCGATTCTAGTAGTTAATTTACTGTGTGGCTTATAAGTTTGATAATTTAGGAAGGAATTGTGAGTTTTTTTTTGTACTCGGTATTTCATCAATGTTTTATCAAATTTTCTGTTTGTTTAAAACATGTGTTAAGCTAATATATTTGCAATTTTTTTGTTTTAGTTGATTTTGTATTGCATTGTTTTAGTATTTACTCAGACATGCGTTCAAAATAGCACTAAAACATTGATCATTTTATAAGAGCTAGTTCATCAGATCAGTACGTTTCATTCCTGTTACATACTGTTATGTTTGTTGTTTCGGAAAAGCTGATTAACGTTGAATAATTTATCTACGATTTTTTGCATTTTACTGAAGTATAAACACGACCTCAAAGGTTTTCTGTTCGTTGTAGTTCGCTAAATTCCTCAAGGTTATCTTTTTTGATGCGATTATTTATGCTATTTTGGTTAAATTTCTATATTAAGTATGCAAGTTTTGTTTATTCCTGCGCAATGCTACTACTCCCCAATAAAACAGCACCACCTTCGTTTAACGTTATAATAATCCCTCCTCACCGCAAAGAAGTAGAGAGAGAGAGAGAGAAAAGAGTCTTTTTATTGGGTAGCGATCGTTTAAAAAATGATGGCGGTGTAATAGTGTTAAAATGTGTACTAAATGGAGCTGTTACTTGTTACATTTTCAATATGTATTTATGTTCCAAACCACGACAACAAAATATATGGGTAATCATATGCGCAGGAGCCACACAAAAAGCGCATTGTTTAATATTGTGTTGCAGTTATGAAATGAATCCAGCTAGGGGTCGTTTATAGAAGTTTTGCTTAATTGAATATAAAAATTACTTTCATAATTTGCCAATCAAGCGGGTTCGCTTATTATAGACGCGTGGACATTAAAATGATTGTAATGACGAAAGCACATGATCAATCAATGGATAACGTAACATAAATTTCTTCACATTAGATTCCATTTTGGTAGCTTTTATACCAAAAAATAGTCATCATTTTTTATTCGAATGGGTAAACTTTTGACAAAAACAAAAAAATGGGAACGAACACAATCGCCACAATGTTGCTTTACTCAGTGAATCTCCAAGTATATGCCATATGCCAATTGCTTTTGTGCAGTAATTTATTGTTTTCCTTTAGTGTGAGCGTGTGAAGAAGAATATGTAAGACTTAAATTTAATCCCAACTCGAGCGTCTTCTCGATACAAAGTTGATTTATACTTTTTCTCTTTTTATCTCTCTCTCTTTCTCTCTTTTCTATCTCTCTTTCTCTTTCTTTTTCTCTTTTCTCTAAACAAAAACACCCACATTACCTTATTGCCGCTTTCCTGTAATTCATTTTGTAATGTTTTGTTGATGTTATTGTTATTGTTGTTTGTTTTTTGTTTTTGATATGATAACCACTCCTTTTCCACTTACGTGTATGAATTGTTTCCATTGAAAAAAAAAAACAAATTCCCATAAACATGACCTTACTCTAACTTGGGACCGTTTCGTAGCACTAAAAGATGAAATGGCTAGTAGAACCAGTAACAACAGAGCTCACGCAACCGAGTTTGTTTATTTTGTAACACCCATTATATGTTTGTTTTGTAAGTATAACGAAAAGAAACATAAAAACCAATCAAACTAAACCCACGAACGAAACAACAAACATGTGGCCAAGAGTTGTAAATCGAATGAATGAATGGACTGGATGAATGGATTGTAGAGCATGTCTTAGTAATACAACGACTTCTACTGTATGTTTGATAGTGACACTCTGGGATGAATGTGGAAGCTAATGACGACCTTTAAGATATTACACACATTTAATTGCAAATTAATTTGTTTGCTTCCATTTTAATTGTTTGCTAACTTTTACTACGGAAACAAGTTAACTTTATGCCATCGTGTTGTTTGGTTGATTGTTTTTTGTTTAATCTTTTGTACGTAAAACAAACGCGTACCTGGTGGTTTTTTTCTGTTTGGCGTTAGTGAAAGATGGAGGCGACCAAAGAGGAGAAAACAAGATTGAACTAACTCTATTGTTTGTTTGTTTGTTTGTTTTCCTTTTCTTTATTCTCTTCCTTTTTCTCGTTCTCTGTATCTCCTATTGCTCTCTCCTGTCTTATCTTTATCCCCCAAAAACCAATCCTCACTCTTTCTTCATTATCATCCTGTATTTCCAATTCTTTCACACAACTTCCGCGGCATCCTTCGTATGAACAACATCGGTTTTCCCTTTTCCCTGCCATTGCGTGTGCCATCTGACGTCATCGAATGCTCAGGCCAGGACTACATCTGGGGGCTTGGAAGGCAAGGTGGACAGTGTAGAAGTAAGTATAGCAGCCGTTTGTTTTTACCAAATGTTTTGTTACGTGTTTTTAATGTCACCTTTTTCTCCCTGTTCGCTACAGACTGTTCCGCGTGTTTCCACGTCAATTGTCTACCGATGGCTTTGTATAGGCCGTGCCAAATAAATTCGGAAATGTACCAGAACATACCGAGTACTTTCAGAACGGAAAAGGTAAGCATTTGGAGAGTGTCTTACCAAGAAATCAAAGATTAAAAACAATCGTTTTATTCAATTTCTAGTCAATTAACGAATGGACAACGGAGAATGTGCTGGAATGGATGACCGCTGTTAATATGTATGATCATGTGGAGGTATTCAAAACGAAAGCTATAAAAGGCTGTGATTTACCGAATTTGGATCGTGATAAGCTTGAAGTAAGTAGACCACGGCCCGCATGTAAACTTTGAACTGTTTGTATTAAATTTGATTATTGTTTCTGCATGCGTTCTTCCAGCTAATGGGTATTAAGAATGATTTCCATCAGCATACTATCCTGACGACGATCAGACAACTGCTGACGAGCGCCGAGATGGCTGCAGCGGCAGAACTACCGACATTGTCAGCTTCGGCACACAGTACAGTAAACGTTTTGGCCGGTTCCGATCAACAGTACAACGGACATAAGCTGATGAACGGTTCATTTTCGAAACAGCAAAAATGTGATATGTGCAAGAACTACCTGTTGGGGTTGGTCCACCAGGGGCTGTTCTGCACCCAGTGCCGTTTGGTCGTACACCGCCAGTGCTCGGTGATGGGACTCAAACCATGCACTGCACCGGATCGTGGCACGCAGCAGCAGCAACCGCTGCCTACCACGATCGGGGGGTACATGCTCGGGGCAGCCTTCCGGCAGGAACACCAGCACATATTTGGCAAGAGTCTCTGTTTGCTGTTTGACGTGCAACAGCAGCCTGCTCCGCAAATCGTGGTAGATCTCTGTGTCAGTCTGGAGAAGAAGGCCATGAGTGACAAGGCGCTTGATCTGTACGCTGTCTACCGGATCACACCGGTCCGGTACGACGAGGTGAACAAGCTCCGGGACGCACTCAACGAGAATCTGCTCAATATTGATCTGAACGGTTACACGCCCGAATGCGTAGCGACGGTGTTGAAGAAGTTTTTCCACGAGTTGCCCGATCCGCTCATACCGGTTACACTGTACCAGTCGTTTATCGATGCTTCGAGTATGTAGTAACATATCGTTTACTGGGAAGGATCTGTCTCTAATAAGTGTTCCATTTATTTCTCGCTTTACGCACAGTGCTCGATGATCAACAGGCTTTGGAGAGAATGAAGGCGATCATACAAGACATGGCACCACATCACAGCAAGACGCTGCACTACTTCATGCGGCATCTGATCCGTATCTGTCGGTTGCAGTTTATGCGCGGAAACAAACAACAGCCAACGATGCTGTTGCAAAACTGGTGCCATATTTTGATGCGCCCAGCGTGGGAGAGGATTGTGTAAGTAGAAAAAAGGGGCATTTAATACCACCGCGTACAAGTTTGCTAATGTTTACAAATCCCCATGACAGGCACTTTGTGAATAACATTAAGAACCATTTGCGGGTATTGGAAATTCTTATGTACAAACTGGACTGGAATGAGGCGTTGCCCGAGTTTCTTTCCATACCGGCCGTTCCACCGAGAAAAACATCCCGTACGGGTGCGAGCAGTGGAGCTGGATCAACGAAAAAGTCCATCATAGCATCACCGGAGGGAGGATCAGTTGGGGCTCCGTTAATGGAGACCGCCGACTATAGTACGACCGCCTCGTTGGGACGCAGCGTGCCTCAACAACCGGCGGCAGCAGCAGCAGTTGGTGGTGGAATGCTGATTACCGGTGGTGCACCGCTGGTAGCCGATCCGGATACACCACAGGAGCTGCGCGATGCCGAATGGTACTGGGGTAAGATTTCGCGCGATGTAGCGAAGGAGAAGATGATGGACGCACAGGATGGGTCGTTTTTGGTGCGCGACGCCATCAATGATGCGGGCGAGTTTACGCTCGTGCTGAAGAAGGACGGTACGGATCGTCCGATCAAGATTTATCACAAAAACGGGAAGTATGGTTTCACGCAGGAGTGCACGTTCGAAAGTTTGGTCAGCATGATCAACGAGTTTCGGACGACCACGCTGAAGGAGTATAACACCATCCTGGACATTAGCCTGCTGTATCCGATATCGCGGTTCGAGGAGGAAAGCCTCTACCCGACGGCGGGCGACATTCATCAGCTCGCGCAAAGCTTCTACGAGACGGTGCAGAAGTTGACCGATTTTCAAAACATGCGTGAATCAACGCTGGAAACGTTCAATCAGGCGCAGTCCCACCTGGAACTCCGCCGGCAGGCCCAGGAAGCGTTTATCGAGGCGGACAAGCTGTTCAACGATCAGCTGCTGACGCAGGCACGCTACGAGGAGGAAGCGCAACCGCACGAAAAGCGCAGTCTGGCACAGAATCGTTCGCTGATCGAAAACCGGCTGGAGGAGTTGCGCAAGTGCAAAAAGAATCTGGACGAAGATATGGAGCGGGAGCGGGAACGCATGCGGGAGTTGCAGCGTGAGGCGATGAAGTTGAAGCCGGAAATTTTGAACCTTAGCAAGCAGAAGGATCAATACCTGGAGGCGCTCAAGCGTCAGTCCATTACGGATGCGCAAATCAAGCAGATCCTCAAGGATGGTTATTTGTCGGCGACGAACCCGGATTCGACCCAGGATTTGCCGCACCTGGACGAAACGACCTGGCTGCGGGAACGATACACCCGTCAGGATGCGGAGAAAAAGTTGGCCAACAAACCGACCGGTACGTTCCTGATACGGGCGCGCAATGCTGGTCACTATGCGCTATCGATTGCGTGTGACGGTCGGGTGAATCACTGCATCATACACCAGACGGAACGAGGGTACGGGTTTGCGGAACCGTACTTTATATACGATTCGCTCAAATCCCTCGTGGTGCACTACGCGACCAACTCGCTGGAGGAGCACAACGATCTGTTGCAGACAACGCTAAAGTATCCGGCATTTGCACCGAACCTACCGAGTGGCAGTGGAAGCGGAAGCGGAGGTAATGGTGGCAGTGGCAGTGGTGGAAGCGGACAACCAGGTGGAGGTTCATCCTCATCGTCCACCTCCCGGCAACAAGCGCCTGGAGGAGGAAGTAGTGGTGGTGGAGGGGGACCTACTTGGCCCGGGACGACTTCATTTGCCGCTTAAAGCACACAGCCAAGACACACCAAGCCTGCAAGCACCTTTGATGCGTTCTCTGTGGCAATCTACATCGGAACATCGCATCTCTGCCACCGGCCGAAGGTGCGCGGCGCACTCTTCACAACACATCAGAGGGTTTCACAATGTTTTGTGTTTTCGGGTACTGTCCAGTAATTAGAAAGAGGTATGTAAACAGAGCAAAGTGCGTTTGCTAGCGTTTGGAAGCACATGATCGAGGATCGTCGGGTATCTTTTATGCTTCAGTTTTTTAAAGCGTTTCTTTCTATAAGTATGTGATGCAAGCAAAAGGCTACAAATTGTTGAATGATGCTTTTGGTAGCTTTTATTTTTTTAAATCTTTCACAAATACGTATACACGTGCGCTGTTCGAATTGGTTCCATGGTACGATAGTGCGGTAGTAATATGAGATTAGAGAGCTAACAAATCATTTCTAGATCATAACACTATTATCGGCACACCCCATTCCACGAAAATTTTCGTACAAATTGTAGGAGGTGGATAAATTTTGAACTAATTTGTCATTCAAACTATTGACAATAATGGGGAATGATGGGCATGAGGTATAAATACTTTTTTTAAACCTTAATCTGGGAAGTTGGGTTGAAGTACTTTTTAGATTCCCTTCCCTCGTTCTTGATCTCTGCTCCAGATTTACCTCATATTTGAAATCGGTGTTGAAAATAAGTATTTTCTGATGCTGAATTTTTTTTTACAGTCACTTCATAGAAGTAAATAGGATGTAATTTTTATGTGGACATAATTTGTTTACTAAGTGTATTATTTAAAAAAGATCAAGGGCGTTTGGCTTTCTATGTTTTATGTTACAATAAGAATATCATTCGTTCGTGCAATACTTTGAATAATATCAATGGAATTCTAATATAATTGCAGATGTAGATTGACATAGTATATAATTTCAAGAAAATGGAGATCGTCGATCAGGCACTGTTCCCCAGTTCATCCTCTGAAGATGTTCATTGGCAGTTTTCAATTTTAGAAAACGTTTTTGTGTACTACATACGGTTCATTTGCTTAAACGCACCTCGATCCTCGTTCGCTAGTGATTGAGACGTTTGCACACCCACAAATCGATCCTCGGATTCGTGCATTTGGGTTTTTTTTCCTTGGGGTTGTGCTAATAGTTTGTGGAATGAGGCAGAAATGAATACAGAATGAATATTGCTCCTATTTGATTAGGCTCGAATCAGGATCGCCATTTATCCTTCAAAAGGATATGGATGGGCGCATACAAGTGTTTGTAGAGCTGTTTATCGCTGGAAGGGGAATAAATTTTATGTTAGATTATTACCGAATAATCTTGCACCGACAATGTATAATTGTGTTAGCCGGTATATGGAATAAGCCGATATTTTTTAGCAATTTCTCTGTCTGTGGATGGGAATAAAGTTGGTAAGGAGTGTTGTTGGCCTTTTACGTGCAGCGTATAATATAAACTCCATGAGTTAGTTGAAGGCGGATGAGTCGGAACGTCGTGGTGAGATAGAACGGACGAGCAGTAGAAGGGCAACAGAACAACGCAGAAGACAAAACCAGTAAACTATATGGTCCGATAGGCACACGGGTGATAAAAAGACGCGACGCGAAGAGAGAACGGTAGATGCTAAGATAGAACGCAAGCTCAGTGTTGGTAGTGGTGAAGAAAAGCGTTGGGGTGATAAAACGAGCCAGCCGTATAAAACTGTACTAACAAGGCAGCAATTTGCTCCCTGTGTCTGTAGTGTGTGGGTTGTTGCGCTAAAGAACAGCCGTCAATATGCGTACTATATGCATAAACAAAGGGCAGAATACAGAAAAAAGCACCTACAACGCGGCATTCATGTGAAACGGCTTCTAATACATCGACGTAATGGTTGCAGATTACGTGCTCGTTTGTTTGTATATGGTAATATTTAAGATCATTACACATTATCCTAATTTTAGTACGATCGTCTCGCTCTCGGATGGAATAGCAATGGCCCTAGGAGGGACGATGGAACGATGGAATGGTACAAGTTTTATGTTTTCTTTTGTGCATTTTGATTGTTGTGCAAAAGTTTTAAGTGCAGAACGGCATCAGCGTGCCCGTGAGCGACGTTGATGGGGTGGTTGTGTTTAGTTTGTTTCGTTCCTGCGAGTGCGGAAGACAGATCTGCAAAACCATTTAGCGAGGTTGATAGTTTTGGGCAGGTCAGGAATGGAAACGTGTTGACACGTGTATGGTTTAAACAACGCGGCCAAATAATTTACAACTGGCTGCACGCGCACAACCTTACCTTTTGTGCGGCGGGTGGTGCTCTCGACGAGAACCGAGTCTCTGGAAGAACATAAAAATCTGTGGAATATTTGTAAAGTGTTTGAATGTGTGGTTATGGATGGATGGGAGCGAGAGAGAGAGACCGTGTTGTGTATGATGGATAAGAGTGTTTGAGACTCAAGAATGAATGGATGTTTTAAAGTTTGTCTGAATGTTTAGGAATCAAACAAATATTGCGTAACTGTGTTAAACTATAATGTAAGCGTTCATTAAGGATAGATATATACATATATAGATATATACATAGATATATATTATATATACAAGTCCTGGCCGTTCTTTCTGGAGAAATTGAAATAAATTATATATAGTGTGTGTGTGTACGTATACATAGTTGCACATATGTCGTGCTGTACATGCCGCATGCATATGTATAGATAGATATATGGACGGTACACTAATACCTAATATTGTGCGCAGGCGAACAAGAAGAACAATGTTGTGCAGCAAAACAAAAAAAAAAGAAATCCTTACAGACAGACCAACAACAGAAACAAACAAACAAATGCAACAAGCGGCATGCAAACTATCGACATAAATTTATTTGTGTGTACACGTGAACAGGTGCAACAAGCCACGATACGGAACTAGTGTGACTAGGATCAGTGGAAAGCTGTTAGTGTATGGTACGAAAATCAAAAATCAAACAAATTTACTGTAAACCGTTTCTTCCTTCACCGAACCGCAAAACGCGCGTCTAATGTAATTGCGATTTGTAATGTGAAGAGCGTGGAATCCATCAAAAACGAATGGATACTATTTTCTTACTAGCATTAACCTTCTGTTTGACGCACTTTCACTTAAAACAAAAACATGAACATTTTTGGAGGATTATTTGTGGCACAAAACGGTGCATTGCTGCTATAACTGTAGCTATATATGATCGATTATAACACCAAACACAAAATGATCAACCCCTTGCTAAGGTGCAAGCTTAAGCAGATACTTTTTTTTGGTTTCAAAATTCTCCGTTAGGTTGTTGTGCGAGTACTGCTACATTAACGCTTCATTGGAAGAAATATGAAACAAAAAGAAAAACCCAAACGTACATAATATCTATATTCATTACAAACATTGTTGTGCATGTGTGTTGTGTAGGTTGAAAACAAATTGGAATTACTAAAGCATACAAATGGAAAACAAAACGAAACACATAATTAATCCTAACGTGGCGGGGGAGTAGATCGCGTGAATGATAGAAATTGACCGTACACAGCGCTAACGATACAAATTCAGCAACTAGAGCAAACATATAATGATATAACTTTAGAGATTCACACTCAAACATACACCGCATACAACAGTGTAGCATAGGCAAGCAAATTTATGTTCGTTCGGAGCTTTAGTAGGGCTCGTCAAAAGTTGCGCCGTGTCTCTGTCTCTGCTTGTTCAAATGGTACAAAACAACCCGCAAATGGCAAAAAAGGTAACACTAGTGCGTTACGCTGAAACAAATATAAGAAACAAATAATGCGTCACTGATTGATTGTTTAGAGGTGTCGCTTACAGTGATAAACAAACGATATACAAACTCGTGCAGGAATAGTCCAACGTAACAATTCTTCTCTTACACGCGGTGGTGATACACATACCGCGATAAACTGTGCATGTTCGTCTAGTCGTTTAGAGTTGGAAATCAATCATCCCACTTCCATCATCGAGCACCAGCACATAGAGACCACCAACATACAAAACAATACACCGCGCGCGTTAGCTATACATATATAAATATATACACATAACAACAAATAACAACCACGCAATCAATTAAGCGCTAGAACAAATACGAATTGCAATGCCTGTTCCTGTGTCATGTGTCTCTAGTGTGTTGTTTCCTCTGGTAGGCTTATCCGTGATCTTTTTTAGTGAATGCTACAATGCTAAACGTACAAACATTATACACGGTGTAGCAGCCATCAACACGAAATAACACACTCATTTTCCAATTGGCAAAGAACTAAGGAACCAGATCCAGTCGGGGAAGCGTCATTTCGTAGTAGGAACAATCCTTTTAACGATAGTTGTTTTGGGGGAAAAAATGGAGGAGGTTAATGTTAGCTCTGACCTAGTGCTTATGACACACTTTTACTTCCTTTGTAATACCCCCCCCCCCCCCACTAATAATGTGCTTACACCGCGTGGCAATCGTCTCCTGCGTAGGATAGTAGTAAACGTGAAAAATAGAGAGCCGCGCAATAAAACAAAACCAACCCATCAAGCCAAACTCCACAAAACAAAAAGTCACTACGAAAAAAATGGCAACGTGTTTTTTTTCTAAATAAAGTTCACACGGGCAGTGCAAATGTGTCAAGCAAAAGCAGCACCGAAAACAAAAACCAGAAAGGAGGAAAACATGAAAGATTACAAACAAAGAAACAAACAAAAGGAAGAAAAAAGCCCCCGCTAAAGAGGAAATCGTGTAAAGAAAGCAAAAGAGAGAAGGAAACGAAAGATAAAACGAGAGATGAAAAATATAACCTAAAAATAAAACAAAAACAAAATCCAATCGGTCAATGTGAAAGCGTAGCATGTGAAACATGTACAAATTTACTATTAAAAAAAAGTAATTACACTAACTAATAATAATGGTAACGAAGTAATAATAATTAATAAACTAAAACAGTAGCTACAGCAGTAACAAAACCAGATAACAATAACAAACGTAAAAGCGAACGTGGTGATCTAATAGGCAGGACAAGGATACAACAAAAATGTATGTGATGAACCGATAACGAAAGAGAAAGTATGCTAAAACCATCTACGGAAAAGAAGGGCGAAACAATGCGTATGTGTGTGTGTGTGGGAAAAGTGGTGAAAATTAATTCTGTTAATGTGCAAATTTTGTGTACACAAAACCAAAGGCTATAAACAGCGGAAGGAAACACGTTTCTTACCGATCAAGGCTAATAGTTTGAACAAACAGAAGGCACAATAGTTAAAATAAAAACAGGTAAACCGACAATGAAAGGACAAAACACAAACACAAAAGATTCGGATACAGGAAATTGTCGATAAAAAGATGAACACACACACACACATACAGGAAGGGAAAATGAGCGCGTTGCACAGCTGGGTGTGCGCCCATCGTATATGCGTCCAATGTTAGTGTTAGTGAGCAAAATGCATATATCGGACTTAGTGGATAATCTATTTTATAGTACAGTGCGAAAGGGAGCAAAGAGATGGAAGGCGAGAGAGAGGGAGAGAGAGAGAGTGAGAGATTATGGGAAAAGTTATGTTAATTTTCCTGTTTGTCAAATACCTCTATAAATACGCATTTGTTGGTTCTCAAGTTCAGTTTGTAAGTTTTGCTGCTCTAGAAATACCCCCTGTTCCGCATTTTCCGTAGGACGAGGGGGTTTTGCGGAAGGGTACAACATGAAAAGAAAAACACACACGCAGACACACGTACATATTACTCGTAAGATAAGTTGCATTAACGATAAGTTTACTGTGGAACGGGCGCGGAAGGATGCCAATGACGAGCGAACGATGGTGTGGCGGCGGGTGTGTGCGGGAAGGGGGGACATTTATTGAACAGCGAAACACATAGTTCTAGTGTAACACGTATATAGTTAGCGCTAGGCGTCTATGCCCAAGAATTACGTTACGCGGTATGAAATCTGGAAGAAATAATTTTCACACGTCCGCAATGCATGCAACCCGACACCGTAAAAATTGAATTGTTCGCGGCAACCTCTATTCCAAGGCTCACTCACGAGGTATTAAACGTGTTTATTGGGTGTGCCACTGTGATGTGAGCGTTTATTGTTAAGATTTTTTTTTACCGCAATGGTTTCGGTTTCTCTTTTCCTTGGCCCCGTGGCGTCGCTGGAAGATTAGTTGCTTTTGATCAAATGGTGTAGAACACGTTCAAAATTTGGCTCGTTTGCCGTACTTCTTTTGTTTTGTCGATCCCGACACAGTCTGGTGCATGTATGCAGTCTGGAAACAAACAAATTGCAATTGATTGTGATGCACGCGGATAAGCGCGGGGGTTTTTTTTTTTAGGGTGAGGATAAGGGAAAAGATCCTATCAAACTCATAATCACAGATACTCACACATACACGTACACAATTGCACTCGAACTACAAAGCAAACACTTATTTTTGTCGAACGTAGAACATCTCTGTCGAATTTAATTGTTAAAATGCATCAATGCACAAATCGTCCCCCACAAACAGACACACACACACATAAACGTTTTTCCCGAAGTCTTTGAAGTGCATCATGTTGCATATGTGAAGCCGTAAACCAGTTATTTTGTAGAGCGTAATGGAACTTTCTTTCTTGTGTCTTGTTGCAACCGACATTTTGGACATGAAGTAGTACAATTCATGTCTTATTCTGCTTTGAAATACTCCCCCAGAAACGGTTGGAAGTATGTAAATTGTGTGATGCATTACTGCACATCCTGGCAACGAAATGTGGAAATGGTTCTGTAGAATTGTGATTGGTTTCTGTAGAATTGTTTGTGTAGAAGAATGAAAAACAATCGTTGACTGTTTTCTTTTTCGGTTCCTTTTAAAGAACATGAACAATTCATTGACCATTACCATAACATTCAGAGAATTTTTTTCCTTTTGCAAAATGCATCCAACTTCGGGATACGGCTATCGAATGATTGTTGTGATAGGTGAGAAATGGAAGGAAGTAAAACAGTTTTGAACTACAAATACAATACAAATATTGTGAGCAAATGCGGGAAAAACGTGTAGTAAGGGAGAGGGAGGCAGACACACTGATAGAGTGAACATAAGTAATCAAAACGTAACGTAAACCAATTCCTTCCGGATGCGCCAAATGAGACCGCCAAATGCGGAAACAAAGTAAAGAAGTAAAAAGAAATACACAAAACTCTCCCCCAAGGATACAAAACACAAGCGCAAAAGTAACTGCAGGAAACATACGCTGGCATGGGAAAAAAGAGAAACACATACAAAACACGGAAAAAGAAAAATCACACAACAAATACTATTATACCACTGGAAAGGTGGACAAGTGGAAGGGTGGACAAATATGTGGATAGTGTAGTGTAGTAACAAATGCATAAAAATCGTAAATATGATTATACTCAAACAGGAAGACGACATACACAAACACACATCAGCCCGCAAAGAAACATAGGAAGAAAACAAAAGGCGCAGTTTGAAGAGTTGTGAATTACAAAACGATCCAGTCCCGTGCGTGTGTGGAGTTTTTTTTAAACAAACGATTTGTTAAACCAACCAGTTTCTCCACGAAAGATGGAAGGCAGGAGTACAAGCTAGAATACAACAAACACAACGCTACTAAAACAGCGAGGGCGAAGGCTTTTTGTCGATATATACATAGCAGGATGGTGGCACACAAAAGAAGAACGCCATCAGTAGTAGGAAGGGCTGTTATGAAAGAAAAAGGGTGAATTATCTGTAAAATACAAAACTCTGCGAAATGCAAGCAAAACCTATGCTCGGTAATAAAAAGAGATGCGCGCAGTAATTGGGAAGGAACACGGGACAGATGGAAATGGAGAAGCAAAGTAAAACAACAAATTAAACAACAAATTAAAGATTAATGTGATTGTACTGTACATACATTTGTATTATATAAAGCGAATAAGAAAATGTGGAATAAGAAAATCCAGCAAAATTAATATGATCGTGCGCGTGTTTGTTGGATTTGGTTTTGTTCGATATCCGAAAAGAATTGGGTTGAGCTTAATTCAATATCATATAAATTGAATATTATCAGAAGTAGATAAATACCTGCTTGATCCGATGAGTTCCTATGTCTAGACATCATTCGGATGATCTCAAGGTACTGAGAGACATCAATGAACAAGGATTTTAAGGAACTTAAGGCAAAACTGGAGCTCGGCTGGTTTAGATATAAATGGATCATGTGTGGCCCTACTAACTAAATGGCTTCTGAATGTGTTTTTAAAATATCCTCTATTAATATCTTCCGCTATTGTTGACATCTCTCCTAGCGAACTCGGGGCCTTTTCAGTCGTCCAAAATGACCCTTGAGAAGCTCGAAATATCGCTAAGAGCAGGTAGATTGTTTTCTCCAACAAATCAACCTGAGATGCTAATCTTTTTTCACAGATTTTGATGCTTATGACAGTACTACTGAAGAAATTTGGTTCGATAAATCATTCAAGATAGCAAAAACTAAAGATTATTTAAATAAGTCTCTAAATTATTCCTTTATTTTAAACACATAAAGCCATAAAACAATAACAATGACGAGTAAGATGGAATGAATTGGTTACAATACAGCTTCGCTCCGCACGCGGAGTCGTTGATTAGTTGCGATCGCAGATAATTTCCACCGCATTAGGCTCCATCAGAATGGGCTCGAGACATCGTACCACTGCCGATCCAAGGATTTCATCGAGCAGAACATGTATTAAGCTGAAATGGATTCAAAACGGGTAATTATGCACATTATACCTCCAATCATGCTCTCTTGACACAAAAGGTACTAACTTTTCATCGCTGGCAAATCTCCACAGATTCATCTGCAGGTAGTGCGCGTCCACTTGGATCTGCTGGAACCCGTACCGACTAAACGTACGCAACCGCACACACTCGAGCAGCGTCTTGAGACAGATCTTGATTATTCCGGTAATGATGGACACCTTGGAGAACTCGACCGGTGCGAAGATTTCGATCTTTTCCGAGAACAACCGATGGATGTTAGACACGAAGCTGCTATCCAGCTGTGCCTGGGGCGTGTACGTTGACCAGGTCGATCGGAACTGGGACTGCTTCGAGGCGGCAATACTAAAGTGTGTCTTTCGGCTGGAATCGCTGCTAGCGGTGGTACGAGACCCACCGTGCGGTGCCACACTGCTATCATACAGCTCACCGAGCACAAGTTCGATGGCCGATATTTCCTCCACGACACGCTTCATAACAGCACGAACGGAGCGTGGTTCGAGGCAGTTAAGCCAGTCGCGTGTTTCGACACTTTTCCGAAGCATCTGCGACAGATGAAGTCCTTGCAGACGAACGTACGAATCGAGCAGAAGTTGAGCCGAATCACGCATCTCCGTGCAGAGTTCCGATTCGTGGACGAGCGACCCACTCCTTTCGGCATCGAGATTGTAAAGTTCGTCCACCAGTGAGGTAAGCGAATGGACACCGGCTCGGTCCATCTCGAGACATACTTTCGAGAGTACCAGCAGTAGGGTTGGTGGTGCGGTCGAGTTCACATTCCCGTACCCATTGACCGTGGCGCAAAAGTGACGCAAGAATGCAACGAGCAGATTTTCCCGGATGCCTTCAATGCACTGGATGCCCTTTGGATCGCCTTTCAGATTGAATGACCATTCCGGTTGTAGGAAGATGAGTAAATCTTGCATAAGCCCTTTCACCTTCTCGATGGTGGAGATGTAAAGGTTTGAAATTAGCTCACGCAGACCGGCAGTACCAGGAGTCGTTGAACCGCTCGCACTACCTTGTCCTCCTCCCGATTGTGTTGCTGACGATGTCGACGATCCGCTTGGGGTGGTTGTGTTGGCCGAAACCAATGCCAACCGTACCGAGCTAAGACTGTCGGCAAAATGATCCTTCAGCGATCGCATATGTGTCTGGCAGAGTTGCTGTGCCGCATTGACGATTATGTCGATGCCCGATTTGCTCATGTCCAACGATCGGCACAGCGTTCTCATTGCGGTCATTCGTCGATGAAGCCGATCTAGCCCGCGTAGAATGATCTGTGAGTCACCGTGACCTATTTCCAGCTCGGCACGATCTTGCACAAGCGCCAGATACTCATCCACGTTACTGTTCACAAATGCGTTCAGATCGACCCGTGCTGTTTGCTCGAAATCGTCCGCTTCCTGCTCGAGATGCTTCGAAAGGAACATATCGTTGTACGAACTGATAACGAGCGTCAGGTCTTTCAGAAAGCCCTCGATGCCCAGATCAATAAACTCGATCATGTCGCGATCGGTTTGATCCTGCAGTACAACGATCTGTTCGTGAAGTCTTTTCGAAGCACACTCGAGCATCTCTTTGGCGAGCGTTGAGGGTCGCTCGCCGAGCTGAAGCAACAATTCGCCAATTTCCGTGAGCGATTGGGCTGATTTGCCCGTCTGCCGGAACTCTCCTTTCAGACGATCTTTAAGCTCATCCAGTATCTTTATGCAATCCTCCTGAATGCCTTGAAAGGAAGGCTGCTGTCCGTACTGTTGTAATACTTTCTGGGCGTGTGAATACTCCTGCACTGCCTGCTGGTAGTTCTCTTCCTCAATCAGGGTTTTCAGCTTCGCTGGGAGAGAGGACAAAAACTGCAGCTTCTTTAGCAACTGGTGCTTCCCGGACAGCCGAGTTAGCTGGGAACGCGTCTCTTGTAGTGTGTCCGTGATCTTCTCGCTAAACTCTGTGATCGAGTTCATGTTCGCCATCAGCAGATTCATTTCCGTTTCCATCGACTTGAAGTCGGTTTTCATCTTACGGATCGTATCGGTGGCGGAGATGAATTTGTTGTAGTTTTCATAAACGAGCGTTTGCATATCGCTGTGAAGTGTTTGCGTTTGCCGAACGATTCCTGCCTCGGTGTCCATTATTTGCTTGAGGGAACATTCCTGGAGCGGAAACACGGGGAAGAAACCTGGTGAGTAATAAACACATGGAATGCGAGCAAGTAAACTGTACCTTTAGTAATTTCTGCAGATAACGATCCGCATCGAAGGAAGAACCATCCATATCGTATGGATTTCCTGCTTTGTCTCCCATATTGCAATTGGAGTGGAGTAAAATTTGCAAACTATATTATGAGCTATTATGAAAACAATTTGCAGAAAAAAAAGAAAAAAATGACGTACGTGGACAAATGTCAAACATTGTTTACATTCCGATTGAAAACATTGCGCATAGGGTGTAGCAACGCAGGATGGAATATTATTTTGTGTAATTTAATTTTATTTGGAATTAGCTTGTAATATAGCTACGAATAGTGAAATATTAAAAAAAAACTATTATCTTAACAAATAATTTGTTTCAAAAATTGTTGGTATTACCACTGTGCTCTTTTGCCTTGAGTAGCTCAAGTTTTGAGCAACTAGGCTATTTTGAAAATACCGTTAGATTTCGGAAGCACTGGAATGAAATTGTACAAGAAACATTTAATAAGAAAATCCCTAACCATTTGAAATAATGTAATAAAATATTAAAACCTATTTTAATACTTATTACAATTCCTGGTTCATCCTCTTCCGCTCATATAATTGACGATTATCACAGTTCGTGTAACTGACCTAGCACTGTAGCAAAAGTTAGCAACAGTGATACCTGGAACACACATTTCCAAGTATGAGGACGAATAAAGTGGGAAGAAAAATGCAAACAGAAAATGTTTCCCACGACTTCAGCCGCATGTGGGTGGTTATTGCTGTCTTAATGCTTAATATGCATTTTAATTTACGATTTGTTTTTGTCACCAAAACGTGACTCTTTGGTGTTGGGGATGCGTGGTTACATTGACCATGCGGAAACAAACTTATAATTTTTTATTGTTTTATACAGATTTTACAAAAAGTAATACAATTATTTACGATACAATTTCTTGTATATGACTGTTATATTTAAAGCAATTAGTGAAGCGGAAGTAGATCAAATTTACACCCTTCCAAATGTTGAGCCTAACGTCTATGATTGGAAGCCTTACAAATATGTTTGTCGTAGAAAGATTTGCTGCTTAAACCTGATATTCAAGAAAACGGTATAAGGTATTAGGTGTAAAAATAAAAATGCTAAATATTTGGGTGTTTTATACTTTGTTTTTGTAAAAAAATATATAATTTCATTCGCGCATTCACTTTATTTTTAAAAGCTTCCAACATTGCTTTACAAAACCTTTATAATAACACCCAAGTTTCCAACCCCTGCACATTCATGAACGCCGACCAGGCTATACTGAGTCAGTTTCAAATGAATGCATTTATAAACTAAAGCTGATCAAAAATAAGCACCGGCAGTCAGCCGTGTTCACGGTGGAGAACACCTTCCGATCATCTCCCCGCAGCAGCAGTTCAGCTCTTTCTAGCTCTGGCCGGTTCCATCTCCCTTCCCTATCTGCCACAACAGTTGCGCAGGTGATCTAGCAGCGTAGTACGAGAGTGCCATGGGTCCGAAGCTCTACAGACTGTAATGCGTGCACAAGTCATCCGCAAGCCATTGTCCGGTGTGGACCGCATTTTCGTACGCTCGCAGTGAAAACCAAAATGAAACCGTTCGTCCGGTGAGGGTGCGTGCTTTTTTTATGCGTTTTGAAACTGATGTTACAAAAAAAGGGGGTATATTTGTGTATGAGTGTGTGCGGGCCCAATAGTGGACCATGAAACGCAGTGGAGTTTGAATTTAAACCGATCACGATCACATGAAGATGCAAGATCGTTTGTAACAAAAAAGTGTAACAGTGTAAATAGTAAAAACACAAATTAAATTGTCTAAAGTGGTGTGTCTTTATCAGTGGAGCACATAAAAACACGCCAACAAGAGAGGTTAAGTGCGCAGAACCTTCTTCCCCGCGCCATTTTCTACCGCATGTTGCACTGATAAGGATTCGCTCGGTTTGGTTTATGTCTATCGTCGCAAGAGACGAACACGTGCAACTGTACTATCCCTTGTCTGCTGGTAAAGAGAAAAAAGAAAAACAGGGAGAAATGTGTGTTGAAAGTGTGCGTGTGATGTTATGCTGGTTTTGTGCATGTTCCAAGCGAAAGGTGGATGATCACCCCTTTCTACTTTAAACCGGCAAACAAGTGACTTCCTTTACATTCTAACAGAGGGTTGAGTCACCATACAAAGGCCCAACAAAAGATCGCTTTTAAACATCATCCAAACAGTTTGGGGTTGCTTTCAACGGCCAAAGCTTTCCCAACAATAATACAAAGATCTCGCGTATGTACCCATGGCCGATCGAGGAAACTGTGCCAAAATAATGGATCGACAGCAAAAAAAAAGTTTCCTCGCTTTTCGGGGAGATTGTGGATGATCTTGATGGGTTTCTCGGGTTTACACACAATTTCCCTACCGGTGGAAAATAAACGAAATGTGTGCCGAACTGGGTGCAATTTCCGTGCGTGTAAGTATGCACTTTTTAGACACATTTACACACACTCCAATATTGGAAATTTGGAGCTGATTTGGGACAATACTTGTAGGAAGGAACACCAACGAGTAATGTGAATGTGCTGATACAAATTAAAATTTGCACCACCAAATGCAATACGCCATGCTTTAAATTTTTCTCGATCGTTTAATTATACCGAGAGTACAGAATGTACAGCTCCCACCGTAATGTTGATCGTTGTTTACTTCTCCGATTGTCTGATGTCTGCAAATGCTCACACCAAAAACCTGTAACTGTACGATCATTATGCGCTGCTTACCTTATGGTGCAGTGGAGAAATTTCCGGGTTTTCTGGGCTATTTTTACGCACAACTGTTACGCATTGGCACGTTCTACGGGGTGTTGTATAGTTGATCTTGTTTCCCTTGAATTCTTGAACAAGTAGTGCTGAATGAGATACGAGTACTTAGAATTTTTGCAATATGTTTCAAATGAAAAGTGAAGTGGTTTAAAATAATTTAGCTTTATTCAGGCCTGACTGGAAGAGTATACTCATACCCTACCCTTATACCCGAGTATAACATACCCTTTTTGCATATAATTTGCATATATAACCAGTTGATATTACATTTAAAAGTTGATCATCATAATTTTCGAGAAGCTATTTATTTTTTTTTTATTGAACGGCTTCTCAGCAATCAAGCGACCTAAACTAAATGGTTTAAATAATATAACATATTAAACATCTAACATAACATAACATATTAAAACTCTAGTGTAAAGTGCACACTGGCCCTGATCGCTTAAAGGGTTCTTCAGTTGTTAGTGGATGAAAAGGAACTCTACCTTTTTTCATACTTTTTATCAAATTTTGCTTTATTGAAATTAAAATATCTAAACAAAACTCATGCAAAATCATTCAAAAATATATAAAGTAAACAAACCAGTAAAGGACCACATTATACATTTGCTTTACAGTGAACTACAACCGACAATTGTACGATCAATGTGTGTAAGATTACCCTAATGGAGCTGCACAACTCCGCGAACGGATACGAGTAATGATGCGATCAATTTGCATATAATACATTACATTGCGCTTCCTACGGGTAACAGCTGTTTGGTGCGGCGCATCATCTCGCCAGCTAGAATCATTCGTTTGCATGGAGTTTGATAAACCTTTCGACCTTGATGATCAATCTCTAGAAGGGCATTTTGATACAACTGAAATGCAATAATTTTTATATTATTTCTTATTTGTTGTTTTATGTTGCTAATGCTGAATGAAATTCCAGCACACTTTATTTGTGAAGAAAACCGTTCTATCATTACCCTTTCCATTGCGTTGGTTACTCTTTTCTCCCGGAACGACCCACATCCGGTGTTTCCGACCATCCCCAAAACTCAACTCATTCTCAATTGAGCGTTGTTCCGTTTGTTTCAGTTTTTGGCTCGGACATACCGTCCAAATATGGCCCGGGCGTATCAATTCCTCGGGCCTCCGAATGTCGATTACTCCGTTAGCTTCCGATATTAGTGCAATGGTGGAAGTGTTTCGGGAATGGTAGGTGTAGGTGGCCCCCAAATAATAGGCCAACTATCATCCGCTATTTGTGCGTAACATGTGGAAGTATTACGGGCTGTGTTCCTAAAGGGGAATTGTGTGCATCGTTGCAGGGAAATACATGCCCGAGTGGAATGCGCTCGCTGGAGGATCCAATGATTTTTATTCACCTTCAGATGATTTAAATAAAAAAAAGATATACATTTAAATTATTCCCCTGTACTTCTGAAATGAAATTATTTTACATATTCTTCGTTTAGGGAGTTCGTAGAGCGTAAACTTTGAAAACATCTTTAAATCTTCCAATCATGAGACTATATATTTATCTTACACTTCCCTGCTCTTGGGAACTGGCCATTCATTGCGATCTGCGCTGCAAACATTGCTGTGGCGCAAAATACGACAAAGAACATTTTATTTCATATCGCGTATCAGCGACATAGGTCGTTTGCTATCGTTATCGCACCGTGTTGTGTTGTGAAAGGCAATTGAATTGAATCTGATAAGAATTATCACACGTACGCAATGCTCCACACATGGATGGTTTGTTTCTTAATGTGCTGCGGTTAACAGATGGTCCGGTGCGATTGACGCGAACTGCAGGGGTTTGCCACTTGCGTCGGGTTTAGTGTTGAGTGAATTTGAATGAATTTGACTGAACCCCACGCGATTCTTTCGTTACAAATCTTACACTGACAACAATAAAGAACTGTCCATTTTTTGTATGTACTCGTATCAGTATTACAATACATTAACGCCTCCTCATATACTCAAGGAAATTTACGCGAATCAATGGTAACAGGGGGTACTGATATTAATAATTCATATTTAAAACATATGCTTATATAAAAATTTGGCTAATCATGATTTTTTTTGGATTACGATTCGTCATTTATAAGTATTCATTAATCTTTGAGGATTCTGGAATTTCTGAGGATGCTAATGATTTGAATTACTCCTTTCCAAATATTCAATTGGCACAACTCTAGTTAGATGCGTTAGAGCAACGAAGATCGTATTCTGAATGTCAGCTAGATTTAGCCTCTTTTATGTTTAGTACAATTGAATAACTCTAGCAATTCAAGATATTTCAAAGATGACCTAGTACGTCATTCCACCTAAAAGGAAAAGCAGTAGTAGTAACTCACAGAGGGTCTGGACTGAGAACTTTGGACGTAATTCAGGAGATGACTTCGATATCATAGAGATCACCTATTAGATTATTATGCAAAGATCCTCTTCAGACTCCAAGCTCTGAAATTCTCTCCAATTCTCTGGACTCCAAGGTATGGAGTAGGTTATTAGAGCAAGCTCTGGAAGGAGATTTAGAAGATTATTTTATTTTACGTTTTTTGGTTTCCGTCTCTAGTAAGCAACCCTGCAGATAAGACACACATTAGATAGGGTTCACCTTCAGCCAGCGGAAACGTACATTCAGTCCCAAATAGCAGGTGGAATGATTCACAGCGGCTTCAACCCGTTCCGTTCCATTCGCGCTTAGTTTTCGCTGTTTGAATCCGCAAGATTGTCCAGTGATCTTAACCAAAACCCCGGTCAAGAGAGTGAGAGTTAACCGTGCACACTTACCGAACAGGTAAACGAATCCACCCGCGATCACCTCCACCGAAAGCCCGGAGATGAGTCAGCGGTTCGCTTTCTTTGTGCTGTGCCAGGCGATTGATCAACCAAATGGGTGGAAGATTTTTGGGACAAAAGTTACGCTCAACGGCCGAGTAATGATTAACCCTTCCCTCGTGTAAAAGTGTGCGTTTTTTTACCATAGCCCTGCTCAGAAGTCGTTAGATTAAGCATCACCAACAAACGAACCAAGAGAAGAAAAAAAAACACACGCAACAAAATGGCGGAAACAAAACAAAACCATCACCGGACAAAATGACCCAGATTTGGTTGGGTTTTTGGGGTTGAAATAAAAGAGAAAGAGACGGTACTGGAAACAATGCGCCATACCTGTGCGGGTATTTTGGGCAGGAAAATGGTAACAAATCTTCATCGCGCAAAGAAAAGTGAAACGTCCGGGCGTGTGCGATTTTTGCGAACCGTGCCGGTTAACCGTGACCGGAAACCGTTGCTTCCCCAGTTTGTCGTAGTGTTGATGCCTTTCGACACGTCCATCTAATGTGGTTTAGTGCAGTGTCATATGTGATCGTATCTTTTACACGATCGGAACGTGTTTCGCTTTTATACGCACCATCGAAAGTACATCGGCGGGTACCAATCAACGCTAATTTAGGTGGACACTTGGGCGATAAAAAAGCAGGAACCATTTCTTATCAATTGGAAGGTATTTTTATAATGGCACGATTGATAAAGGTATCGATAGACGTGTTTCGCTGTGTGTTAGGGTTGGAGGTTTGATTTTAAAGCGAAATACGTTTTACAGGTGGAAACGAAACGTTAAGGGAGGTTCATTCGTTTCCATTCATAGTGCAGTATGGTTCCCCAATGTTTTTTCTCGTTTGTTTCTATTGCTTCCACCATATTTTCGATCTTTATTTAATTTTATCTGTTTCCTTTTTTTGTTTTGTTATTTTTATCCATGTTTCATCATTCTGTTTTGTTATATCGTCCTATTTCTTTTTATTTCCTTTATGGCTGCACTTGTTAAACAACCCTCCTTTTGCAAACTGGCACTGTAAAAAGCAAACGAGACGGAGTCAAGGAAGGATGGTGCAGCTTTATTTGTGCCTTCATCGTTCAACTATTTACAACGTTTCCGTGCGCAAAATTCAATTCATTACTAGCCGCTAATTTTGCTGTCTGTTTTGTACATTTGTGGCCCACAGCTCGCGCGAACATCAATTGCCTTTTGTGTTTTTTTTTGTGTTCATTCCTGGTATTTCGATTCATTCAACGGTCTGGACCGGGTCTTGCGGGCCAAAAATATTGGGGTGTGCGAACATATTGCATGCTGGAAGATGCCGGGTTTGTACGTGTTGCTCGCCGTTACGCCCCCTTATGCGGGCGAAGTAACACTTTTGGTTCATTTTCGATTTTTAATGGATCGATAATGGACCCCAAAGCGGGGCATAATTGATAAGAAAGTGTTCAACACCTTTTTTTTTTGCTCTAATGTTCGTCACTTCGGAGGGAAAGGAAATGGTTATTTTCAATATAAGGGTGGAAAGCTGCAAATGTGAAGGTGGAAGAAAATGAAAAGTGCTTTAAAGTATTTTTTTAAACAAAAAAATATCATAACAGTAAAATGACAGAAAACAATCAAACAGTACAAATACTTAAATAATTTTAGAGAAAAAAAAATTGAAAAGAGTGGATAAAACAGGGAAAAAATTAAGTAATTGAATTTTGTATTTTTCCAAACTTTGCCAACAGATAATATAAAAACAAGCTTAATTTATAATTACCTATAAAATGTTTTCAAAATTATTTCATTTTTATTTTCTATTTATTTACTAACGTTTTCGTCTTTCGGAGGTTTTTCCGTCTTAACTTGTTTTCTTATGTTCGTGTTTGATTCTATTGGTAAAAACGGTTATCGTCTGCGTGTGTTAAATTTTTATCACGTAACTATCGTGCCCACCGCACTTCATTTAGATTGTAAAAACTGCGCTCCTTTTTCGTACTATTTTATTATCGATTTCAGTAATTGATTGATTTGATGAATTGCACGACCCGTGGTGCCTGTAATAGCACACTTTTGTAACGTTCCATCGTTGGGGTGTAAAAAGATAAGATAGCAGAAGTGGTTGGAATGTGTATTGTGCTACGAATTTTCTTTACTGTACCCTTGTATCTTTTTCTGAGTGTGTATGTTCATTAATTGGTTGAAAATGTGCCCACAAGTCCATCGCATTAAGGTGCATTATTCAAATCAAGAAGATACACACACACACTGATTGTGGGTTTTTTTTTCTACTCTCCCATCAATCATTCCGTCCATCCGTTCATTTCGTAAGCCCCGGCGGACAGTTTAATCGGTTTGGGTAAAAGTAAAATTAGCCACGTAATTAATTCGCCCATACAGCACCACAAGAAGGGTGGACTAAATGGAATGGATTAAATTACAATTACAATCTGCTGCACTCTGTACTCTGCGTTTCGAGATAATGAGCTGACGTGGCGATTGTGATTAGCTGGTACGCAACACCCCAAATCCGGATGACACAACAGGTGCATTCGTGAACTGAACCGTGCATCCGAACGGTTCCACCTGGGCACACGTGTGCAGTGATGCAAGCAGCGACCATATTCTAGCAAACATATTGGGGCAGGAAATGTAAATCACGGGCTAATAAAAGGGGGATTCGCGTCTGTTTCGAGTTTGACAGCGTTTTGGATGGGATCGATTCACTTTACCAGCGGGGTTTTGGTGCATAATTTGGCCCCGCGGTCGATTGCATTCTGATGGTAGGTACAGCAGCAAACTTGTTGTTGGCTACGTGCCAACAACGTGCCTAATATTGCAAACCGCATTTACAGAACGAGCCAATGATGCAGTTTGTGACGCGAACGAGCAGCATGTTTTCGATGTGGTTAAGTGTGAAAAATGGTACGTGGTATAAAAATAGCATTAGAAAGATGGACGAAATTAGCATGTGTGGTAGGATCATTAAAAGGGAATTGTTTTTATATTTTTAAATAATTTTACAATCATTTTGATTTAATGAAAGCTGTTCATTAAGGGTTGAGAGTTCCATATTTATTTTAAAAATAAAATAGTGTTTTTTTAAAATAAATTTCCATTGAAAAAGAATAATTGAATAATCTATTCTTCAGCTAAAATTATTATGAAAATGTGATAAATAAATTATCAAATTAAACTTTAGAAAAAAAGTACGTCTTGATAAAAAAATTCCGATTTAAAAAATGCTATTTCTGTAGGGCAAAATTGCCCAAAAATAAAATCATATTTACGTCCTTCAACTAGCTGCATTTCTAGCTCGGCAACAAAGGCTTCTATTCCGTTTTTCTCCATTCTCACTCAAACAGATATGGCCACCAAATCAATGTACAATGTCAATGTTCATTTTCATAAAAAGGAATAGGAAAAAACCGTTCACATCGTTCTCGCCTTCTTTTTTTGATTTTTCCCATACGCTTCCGGTGCATCCGCGTTGCAGCCCGGAGTGAATCATTAGCATGTCGCGTGGCGTATGGCGTTGGTTTGTTTTTCGTTTTATTTTTCGCCACGACCGTACAGACATTCTGCTGTGGGCTGCAGAAATTGTAGCGCATATGCGCGACAAAAGAACAATAACTACTTGCGCACTACAAATCACACCGCGGCACAATGGCCGCGAATGCACCACCAATGGCACATGCATTTCGCGTGCTTTTGTGTTCTCGTGTGCCAAATGTTGCGTTTGTTTGTTGCATTTTTAAACCGTACATACGTACGGGTGGACGAGTCGGTTGTGTACCGAACGGAATTTGTTGTTTGTTTTTTTTAGCCCTTAGTAGCTTGTTGGTGAACAGAACGGTTTTTGGAGGTAACTTGATGTAAACAAGCTAAGTTGTTTTTAATTACCAACCGTTTCTTCTTTTTCTACACATTGTTTTGGGTAAATGTTACCAGAATAGACCTAAAAAATATATAATAAATAACACATATAAAAAAACACACACACAATAGAAAATAATATAAAATCATATAAAAATATCTGAGTTGAACATTTTAGAATAAATGAAATAATTCTCCCATTTTAAAAAAACATATTTAACACATAGAAACTGAAGTCTTACAATAGACAATTTATTATAAATCAAAGTAAAACGCATTTCAACATCTATCAGGCTAAAAACATTTGATCATTTTAATGGTAGAAGTACAATATGTTAATAGCAGCGAATAAAAGGAAGAGTAAGGCCCTTAATTGAGCTGATTTTCAAGCCATCTTTCGACTGCACCAAAGGCTCCAAAAACTAGTGACTTTCGTTTCGTTGCTCCCTTGCGTGGCCATGTAGCAATTGGGCAGCACTTCCAAAAAAAAAACGGCCGATGAATAATTAGAAGGAATCATAAACAAGCTGACGCACTCTCTCTTCTCTCCACTTTCTAATTCATTGTACAAAAGTTATACAATGCACTGCTATACGCTAAGGATGGGCTTGGACCAATTGTTGTACCGGTTGTTTTTTTTTTCTTCGAATGTGTACATATTTTTATTGAACCCGCAAGTCGTTGGAACATTTTAATGGTTCAATATTGGCGTGTACTTCAACAGTCGGGAAAAGGCATTAAAATGTACACAGAAAACATAAGCACACGCACACATAGACACGTGCGAAACGGAAATGAATTAAAACAAGATGAGCAAAGTGTAGTGCGCACCTGTAAAGCTGTAACCGTGCAACAAAGGGAAATTGCGGGGTGGAAAAGCGGGCTGGAAACGAAACGTGATGATGAAAATAAACGACAAAACTCAACGTGCCGGTACGGCGGTCACAGCTCACTGGCCACTGGGTACCTGGGTATGACATTGCCAGATTTTGTTTTCATCACCGAGTTGTTTTTTGCTTCAACACCGCAACCGATGAGGGCCGAAGAGATTTCAGTGACATTCGCTGTGGAATTGCACCACGAGTCGGACATGCTGTGGTGCGCCCGTAAAGCTTTTGCTTTCTGTTGCCCCCGGCAGCAACAAAAACACCAACGGAAAATACACATCATTTAAATAATAGCAAATTTTCCAACCGCCCACATTGTGCGTGGTCTTTGGCAAGGTGATCGAGATAGTGTGTGCAATCGGGACACGAATTGCGCCACAAAGCTACATCGCGTCATCCCTTTCATAACCGTCGGCCACCGGACCGGTGCTGTGAATGGATGAACTGATCATGGTTTTTGTGGTTTTCGGAGTTAAACAAGTACTTTTTGTTGCGGTAGTTAATTAGTGTGCACAAGGTTCATCAAGGGATGAGCAATCGTGTCGGGTGTGGTGTAAGTTGAAATTTTAATTTAATTATTAATGTTATTGCAGAATTGATCCAGCAATCGATCGGTGATCGAAAGTGATTTTTGAAGAGTTGTGAATGTGACCTTTAAAAAAAAAAGCCTCCGAAGAAGCTAAAACACTCAAAAGTGACCTGTGCCGAAGTGGAATTTAAACCGAAAAGTCGTTAATGATCGCATTTAGAAGCTAACTAGAATAGTGCGGGTTTTGTGTGAAAAGCCACGTGTAGTTTACAACATGTCGACCAAAATCAGTAACGGTAGCAGTGGTGGGACAAGTCCCGCATCAACCACAATGACCACCACCACCACCAACAACAACAACAACAATGATTCGCCGGACGTACAAGTGACCGTTAAGGATCTTCCGATCTCGTTCAAGGTGAGTCGATAAACCAGTCTGGGGAGAGTACTCCGTCGCTGTCCACTGGGCCGGAAATGGTGATGAGCTAAAATTCTACGGGCAGAGTGAAATCATGTGCGATGTCGTTCCGCCTCTATGCGTTCAAGGGATCCCCCAGAAATGTGAAGAGAAAAAAACACTTTACAAACTTAGCGCACAAAAGGTGAAATGGTTCTAGTTGATGTGGAAGGTTCGTTGGGTTTTTTTTTGTACTTTTTACATCGTACATTTAAAGCCCACCGGTTCTCGCATTGTTCTACTTTCGGAACACCGTCGGACAGTGCGGGTTCATCGGGTGGTGTATTGTCGATCGTTCGTCAACCGTGAACTTCCGTTCTGGTGGTGCGCGACGCTACTTGCCGGATGTTGAAGAATAGTGGAGTTGGAATAGTTGCTTTTTTTGATGTGGAGGTGGAGTTAAAACATTTAACGAAAAAAGGAAATCACATTTTTTAGGTAAAAAGGTAAAATAGATTCCACATTCATCCATTGACAGCTAAATGAACGCTTGAAGCGATCAGGGCCAATGTACACTATACAATTGCGTTTGAAATTTGTGTTATTTTCATTTTTTGAGAAATAGCAGAATAACGATTATCCGTGCTATGGGTAATAGGTACATCGGGGTTTCTAGATAAATACTAAACCGTGTAGTAGGTATGGTTAGTTTTGAGCTAATTTGAGCAATTCGTATCATTTGCTAATAGTTTTTCTTATTTTTTCTTAAATCGTTTTTGCATTCAATTGTTTTTAGAACTGTTTTTAGTTCGCTGCACGGATAATCCGAATGTACTAAAATCATTAATTTAGAAGATCTGCTTCAAGAGTGGTCTTTTGGTAATGCAAAAGGCGTTCTGGCGATTTCAAATGGACAAAATCGTCAAAAATTAGTGGAAATTTCCTTTCCCCTAGATCTTCTTTCCCCTAGAACAATCTTTAGAATGACCTGGAACGACGAGTTGTGATTGGTATGCCATATTCTGGGGAGAAACAATACTAAGCAAATCTTTGAAAAGTTATCTATTTTTAAACCTGGACAAAGTGAACCAACTGACGTTTGGGATCACTTTTCTTGATCGAAAGCCAGAAGCCTCACTATGGTTTAAAAAGCGCTCGAGATAATATCCATTTGAATAAAAGTGTCCAGTCTTTTAGGGCTCAATTGTTCTAAAAAGAGCCCAACAATTTGAGCAAATGCATGGAGACCCTGTTCTACCTTTTTATTTCATTCTATTTTTAAAGCAAAGACTGATTTATGTTTTGTATAAGAAACTCTCGTTCAACGGAAAGCTATAAACCTAGTTGCCGTATCTAAGTTTGCAGTCATAACCGTTGCGTGTACACTTTACACTCATCTTAAAGCTTTTAACACCCCTACTGTGCTACATTATATCTTAATTATACAAACCCCTATCAAACTGTTTAACCATCATTTGATACATAATAGCAGAATCCACTTCCTTTATCTGTACTTCAACGCGCTATTCAAATTCGGGACGGCAAGCTTTCCAAACCAGCTTTCGACAAGTATTGACCGGGTTTGAAGGTTTCGGCTCCCATTGCTGTTAATGGCGGCTAGGTATAATGTCCGTTAAAAGGGCTTGAACATGAGCATCGGGAGGGAAATCAAGTTGCAATATAATTTCATGCACCTTTTGTGCCCCTTTGTTCCACCGATGTTCCGGGTGATGCGTTCGCGAAGGGAGAAAAGCTGGAGATAGGGCGTCAAAAGCGGTTGAATGCATGATACGTCGCTCGCGCCATTCAAACAGCACGCGCTATTGTCGGCAAGATTAATTGAAACGTTTAGATAAGGGTGGAGCTTGCGGCGAACAGGTGGGTTTGGTTTTGATGAACCACAGGAAGTTATGTTTATGCGTGTGTTTTAAGCTGTGGTTGGGGTTGCAACTGCATCCAGTTAACCTGGTTTTCCAAGTGGGGGAAGCTAAACGTCATTGTGATTGATTCTGTTTTAAGTACTAGCAGCTTATGAAGAGATTTACACTGATAAGATAAAGATGAGCTGTGGAATTGTTCACCCTAGTGTTTATTTATTGAATAAGATTTTTTAATTATCATAACATAATTCTGTTGTTACGAGAATTAAATCACTCTGAAAATAAAAAATGTAAAACTGTTGGTAGAATGTTTGAGCTATCATATTTTTAGTAAACTTAATTTTAGTACAACGTTTAAGAGAATTATCGGCCGGATCCTCCTTTTCGCTAATTTATTTTTATTTCTTTTTTCCCTTCCCTATTCAAAGGTCAAATACCTTGGAAGCCAACCTGCCACAGGACTTTGGGGAATCAAACACACAAGGCTACCGGTGGATCATTTAGTAAGTGTCTTTGAACGATACGAATGTTTTTTTTTTATTATTATCAGTTCTTCTAAATGCTCTTCCCTCCGTTTCAGGTCAGCGTTGCCAAAAACTTGCCACCAAACCGAATTCTACCCTTCTGCAATCTTACTGTCTCGCTCGACGGTGTGAAAATTGAGTCGATCACCTCCAAGCTGACGTCGGTGTCTAACTTTACGATCGATACGATTTCATACGGTGTGCAGGATCTGGTGTATACGCGGGTCTTTGCAATGATCGTCGTTAAGGAGAACTACAACCTTAAGGAGAAGAACCCCTTCGATGTGCATGCGTTTGTGTGCGATAGCAGGTAATAAGCGAGTAAAGCGCAAAACGATGGTTTGATCTTAAAATTAATCAATGGTTTAAACGCTGTTCTTACTTATAGAGCGATGGCCCGAAAGCTAACCTTCGCCCTGGCCGCCTCCTTCCAGGACTACTCGAAACGGGTTAAGGAAGCGGAAGAAAAGAACGGTGGCAGTGGTTGCGATGCGGAGAAATTACTGCGAAAGAAGTTTGCCATCGATCTACGAACGCCGGAAGAAATGCAACAGGACATCACAGAGCAGGAGACGGAGGCGTGATTTTCAGGGATTGCGGAAGCGTTGGATGCAAACACTTGAACGCTACACAATCACAGGCAGCAAACCAACAGAACCATTCACACGGGACCAACCTGAGTGCAAATCCTAGTCCTTATGCTAACGAGCCTACTGGAGGACACTTTGGTTTAGTTTAAACCTCCAGCCTTCCATTCCGCACCGTACCAGACCGGTGCCGAATGGAGTCGCGTATTACTTACTTACGTACTGTACCAAATGTTGCTTTTGTTTATTATTTTGTTTGGTTCTCGACCATTCCGTTTGTCGTACCGCATGCACGGTTTTATACTAGTTGTATAATTTTAAAACGAATGATCACGAAACATGCTTCCTAATGAGGTTTTACGAGACGTACCGAGGATATAAGCGAGACAGTGGAATGCTATGTTGAATAGGTAGATAAGTTTAAGGAAGCTTGGAACTGGTGCTTTTTTGCTCCATTATTGCGAGCTACAGTGGCGATTGATTTTATTTCAATAAACTTTTGTGAGTGCAAAATTTCTGTCTATTTTGTAGATGGCTAAAAGATTTATTTACTTCACTAAAACTTATAGAAAATTTTATTTTCTACTATGACAATTTACAATACTTTTTGTGGTGTAAATACAGTATTTAAAGGAGACGTAATTTAAGGACAAACTTTTCAAAATGGCTTCAACATCTTTTACAAATCAAACCATGTACGGTAATCAGTATATCTTATATATTTTCCGAAAAATGTATGGCTCAAAGAATTAATCTACCATATTATTCAAAAACGCCTAAAAGTATGCAATATGTACGTATACATCTCGCAAGTTAAGGTGACGGGCCACGGGCTCAAAGTTTCAGGTTCTCGTGAGTGCTTGTGAAACTTTCTCAAGGTGACGGGCCACGGGCTCAAAGTTTCAGGTTCTCATGAGTGCTTGTGAAACTTTCTCAGCTTGAAATCGATTTGTGAGAACCTGGCG